>JZLH01S0422750.1:15728-27150 GCA_001188425.1 Eucidaris tribuloides
TGTAAATAATAAATAACCTTGACCATTCTCACAAGACTTTGTAGGGATTGCAGGACAATGAGAATGGAATTATATGAATTGAGACCAATAGCTTTCAGGTAGATTAAAAATTGAATCGTCTCGACCATGGAACAACTTTAAATAACTCATATCATAATTACAATAAATACCTTTCAGTAATATTCTGTAGGGCCTTTTCTTTATGAGTTGTATTAATTTTCAATGAATGCTGTATTGTCTGGAATATGAATTAATCAATATTCCGTGGGGCTTTTTTATCACAAGTTCTATAAATTTTTAATAAATATCAAATTGTATGGAAGATGAATTCACCAATATTCATTCCCCCCCCCCCCAACTGGCTCTGAATAACAGACTGGCATTAAGCTGCGAGCATCTGGATAACTAAATACAAACAAACATGTAGCAGCATTATTATTACTTACACACGAGGTCATATGTGTATGCAGAAAGAAAGGGGAAATTGTCCCCCAAATTTTCAAAGTATTAACCACTCTTTGATGTTCTTTAAAGGCAACCTTAAAACACACTTGTTCAGTTGTGCATTTTGAAGGCAGATGTTTTTCATTTTCTGTTTTTTTATGGTGTGGAAATGATTGTTGTTGTAATGTCTTTTTTCTTTCTTCTCTGTTATTTTGTCATAAAGCGCCTTGAGCATTTAAACAAATTGGATAATGGCGCTATAAAAATTCCATGTTTTATTATTATTATATGGGAATGACAAAATGTTAAAAAATATCCTAATATGGCATCACGAGGTATCTCTAACCCTACAGGTTTTAGCTTTCTGAAACCATGTAACAACACCGCACTCATTGATGTGCATTTTGCAGACTTCACTGCACTGTAATACTTTTCCCCATATTTCAGTCATGCTTTGCCCCATCCCACAAAATTGTCCATGCATGGTTTTGCCTGATATATATGTAGCTTTCTGCTTACTTTTGTGATATATTGATGTTGCTGAACATGTAGCAAATAATAGGGTGTTGGTAATATTTTGGATTGTACACATGTACATTACTCATTGAATCATTGTAATTTGAGGTTGGGGTTTGGGATGGATTTAGAAATCTGATCCTACCAAGAAATATAAAACTTGACAACCATGGGTTATTTTGAAAAGTGCTTTGGGTGATCCCAAAAATCATGAAAAATGGGATAGGGTGGAGTATTTCATATATCAGTGTTTTTGACATAAGAACAATTGTTTCATCAATAAGAATATAATTTTCACAGCAACAGCATTCAATAAAAGTAAGGAACCACCATTTGTGATACATGCCTACACTAATTTGTTCAGATCCAGTTTGTTTGGGTTTATATACATTTGTATGGCACTCAAAATGGGTGATTAAAGTTGTAATCGCAGACAAAAAGAAAGTACTTTTGAATAATTTTGATAATTATGCAAATGACAGGGAGAAGGTTATAGCCAAAGTACAGGTTTGGTCAATTTGTCTCGTGTTTTTATTTTTTGATACACCTACATGTATACATGTATCATTTATACAATGCCTTGAAAATTGCTCGCTCTGAACTCTTCTAGTTTTGACAAAATATTCCAAATGTAAAATGTTGGGGGGGGGGGGGGGGGTAACCCAGCCATTTCCCATACGTAATGAACATACATGTAGTCATACAGTATGAAATCAGTATTATAAAAATTTTTTGGTCAGCTTGATGTTGTTTCTGATGTCTAGGGTGACAACAGAATACTAAGTGAAAAATTGATAAAAAGGTTTTCGACCAAAACTATACTTGGGCTTAATATGATGGGAAAGTCCTTTCGTGACAAAATTAGAGGATACTGAAGACAGAAATCTAATGAAATTTCACAGCAGAAACATTAATTTTATAGAGTGATGTTTATAGGGCTGTAAACTTGGTTGCCTTAGAATTTAAATGAATTCAAGAAAAACTGTCATTTTGATTGATTATGCCCTTTTCATGTTTTTACATGCCCCTTGATGTTTTTATACTGTAAAAGGCCAAGGTAATGCGTAATCAACTGTAGAATGAATACCAAGTGACACGCCAGCATTTTAAAATCAAGGTCCAAAGAGTGAATTCAACCTAGTGCAAATTTAAATGGATGACTGTGGCATTGCTTAGCCCCATAACTCGACCTACATACCTATCATTAATGATGTCACTATACTTGTATTAATTTATTGAATATAGTATCGACGTAAAAACTGTAATTAATCTAGCTGGAAGCATCTACATCTCAGTGTTAACCACTTTGAATCCAGTTTGGTGTTTAATTGGGTGTGCTGATTTGTTCACTGTATGCGATGACAAGTTTTTTTTTTTTGGGGGGGGGGGTGGAGGAGCAAATTGAGGCCATAGATCCTCCTTTTGGCCGAATAAGTGGAAAATAGGGGAAAAAAATTACTCTTCGTTTGTTTTTTGTGTGTTTGGTCGTTTAGTTGGGGGGGGGGGGTTGCTCTTCAAATTTATAACACATGCTGTATTTGATGGGAAGGCAAGTTTAGACTCTTTTTTTCTTGCTCTTTATGCCAGGGGGGGGGGGGGCACTGTCATTACAAGGTGTTCACCATGGGCGTGTGAAAAAATGCGTAAAAAGGATTACTTTTCACAGTCGGGCGATGTACGCGCGTACAGTGAAAAGGGTATCAAAATCGCCAAAATCATGCAAAACAGTATACTTTTAACAGATAGTTTACTTTCAAATGGTATCTTATCACACTTGAATAGGGGCCTACTTTTTAGGGTATTCTGAGATCAACAGATAATTACTTGTTTAGGGTCCATTTTGAAAGTCCATACACGTGCATGGTGTACACCTTGTAATGACAGTCAAACCTGTCAAAGTGGCCACTTCTCTATAGCAGCCAACCTGTCTATAGAGGCCACTGAAATGATTTCCCTGGAGATAAACAATGTGTTAAAAACCTGCCTATAGCAGTCACCTGTCTATAAAGGCCATGCTTGTTTCCCTTGGATGGCCACTATAGACAGGTTGGCTGCTATAGAGAAGTCCAGGAAAAAGGGGGATACAAGGGGAGCTGGGGCAAGGTTGTTCCCCTTCCCCCTTCCCAAAGATAAAATGACCAGGTAGATGACACTGTTTTATGGTTAAAAATGGTGGGGGTCAATAGATGGAAATTCTTTTCACTTTATTATTGCATGGAGCATCTTCCACACTCTATGCTTCCCATCACTATGTTGACATCTGGGTAAGATAACAATTCAAGTCTTCTTAAAAAAAAACTATTCTGGAGCAATAAAATGAATACATTTGTAATTATAAAGTGACTGTTCTATATTAAGATTAGATTTTTCTTCGTGCTGTTGTTCTTCTTACTTTACCTTTCCTTTCATTCAATATTATAAAACAAGAAATTAGGGGCTATGGCTACATGTGCAAGTACATGTAGGTTTCTTCTAATACCCCTTCCCTTAAGATTCCCCCTTCTCAACGGGTAAAAGGGCAATGAGATTTTTTTGTTTTAATTAAAATTAAATCATTATGACTTGTACCAATATCATTTAACTGGCAGGATTATTATCACGGTAAGACACAAATAAATGTCTACTACACATGTAAATGCTCTATTCCTAAAGCAAGAAATGGAAGAGGGGGATGGGGCTAGGGTTTACTGCCCACTTACTGTAAGATTTCTCACACTTTCAACCCCGCCTCATGATCATCAAGTAACTGACATTATTTTGCACTTAATAATGAATAGGGCACACAGCTTTATGTTATTATCACTTCATTTTTTCATCATATGGACTCATTGGACTGTAGTTAGTACCTCAAACTATGTCAACATCAAAATAAGATGAATATTCAAATGTATCAAAGTCTATTTTCCCATAACTGCGACAGATACAGTGATCTAAAGAAACTATAGACAGCAAAAATCTATAAATTTACGAATGATCCATACCCATACATGAATACCATATCTAATCAGTTTAATGTATTTTGTATAACCATGAAACCTGCCAATAGCGGCCACCCAAGGGAAAAAGAAAATGTGACCTTTAAAGGCAGGTTGGCTGCTATAGACAGGTAGCTGCTTAGGTAGGCTTGACTGTGCTTGTCGATATACATGCAGTAGAATTTTTTTTTTTAAAGGTAGATGTTTTCCAGAGTAATTCAAAGAGGAGGCAAAACATCACACATGTTGACATATCAATAATAACAATGATGAGGTTTGAAATTTAGTAAAAAGAACTGGATTTCTTTTCTTTTTTTTGTATAAATACATGTGGTAGGTTTGAGTACAAAAATAGAGTTTGCAGGTGGTAAAATCGATCTCAATGAAATGCTTAAGTCTGCTAGTACTACCGAAGTCATAATGTCGGCAAGAATGAAAACATGTTCAAATTTCAAAGCAACCCTGTTCATTTTTATTTGTGACTAAAAATCAATATGACCGTCAGCAACACTCCCATATTCTATAGAACCAAACACGGTGCAAAAACAGGATAAAAACCTTTTCAGCATACATGTGTGTAGAGAAATGTTGGACTATTGGTGTGTATTAAACAGGGTGGCCAAGAAAGAATGCTACACCTGCAATCGCTCATTTCTTCAACATCATCTGCAATATGTCATTGGTTTTTGTTTCAGTGATTAGAACATTCTTTTTCCAACAATATGATACCCTGATCATTGATTTTGAGTAATTTGCTTGGGTCCTACGGCCATTTTTCCGAGGCAATGTCGTTTCCCAAATTTGCCAATTTTTCATCAGCGGCGGTCATCTGAACACCGAGATATTCTCACGTCTCAACGTGCCATACCAGACAAACCGCGATGACAATGAAGATGTAGCTCACATCGTCTTCCTTATCAAAGGGAGGGCATTCCTGCCCATTATCTCGGCGGAGCTTATTCTATGGCACACCGTAACGTAAGAATATTCCGGTGTTCTGATGATCGCTGGAGTTGAAAAAATAGCAAATTTAGGAAATTACACTGCCTCAGAAAAATAGCCCTAAGATCCAAACACCTCAATCAAAATTTCATGGTATCATTTTGTTGGAAAAAGAATATTCTAACCCATGAAATAATCACCAATGACATTTTGTGAATGATTTTGAAGAAATGAATGATCGCATGTGTAGCATTCTTTTTGGGCCACGCTGTATATATGTCAGTATCATGATCATATTAGAACAGTATTGTTAATATTTCTCCTGAACTTTGGTATTTCCTTTCGTGACATTACACTGGAAATGTTGTTAGCATTGGCATGCACAAATAAGGCAATATCCCTCTGACGTAATTTCAATGTTAGACAGTTCTTTGGAGAGTAAAGATTTTTAAAAGTGGACTTTTGTGTAAAAATCTTTCTGAAAGGATCAACGTTTGCAAGTTTCCTCATTTCGTATTTCTCTCGTCAGGCAAGATAGTTTACTAACATTTTCATGAAGACTGACCTGATTTTCATACAACATAATACCAATATCACGCTGCATTTTGAAAATTTGAATTAATTTTCCACTACAGGTTTACCATAGAACATTCATTACAATCTGTTTCATTATACATCATACACTTTTTACACGACTAACTTTTTAAGAAAATGTAATATGAATTACCGAGCAATGAGAAATCTCACGATTAAAGCCACAGGCTAACAATGACCACAGTTAAAAAAAAATGTGAGCTACATGATCATCCATGCTGAGTGTCTTTGATAAGGTCTAAAAATGAAGCTCTGAAAAATTTGTATTTCAAACTAATTATTAAGTGCTTTAAATAAAGTGAAAATCTGCGAATTGACCGGATTCACTTGCCCACTACCGCTCATAGACTTACTGTGTGTAGATCTAGGCTATTTTGTATTCCATCTGAGCACTAATTGTTTATTTATTCATATCTTGTCAGTGGCGGCAAAAATTTCCAAACTTTTGTATTCTAGGGCGTTTATTAGTCCATTCAAACACTATTATGTACCTCAGAGAGCAAAGTTTGACAATTTGTTAATTTGAAGCTCCACAATGTTAGCCTGTGTCTTTAAAGTCAGGGTATAACTTTAATTGATCTGACATTTTATTCATCAATCTTTCATAAAGTATGTGTACGTGTACTCATACTAGACAACAGAAAACGACATGAAATTTACACTGAAATAAATGTGATTTAAATAACAAAATGTGATTTTTAAATGATAAATGAGCAGATATCAATGCTTACATTACCTCTGGCAAAATTTCTGAGCATATGATGTACAGGGCATGAACAGAAAGTATTAAGTGCTATCTGAAAACACAACAGGAGAAAATCCTTTCTGCTTTCACTACAAACCAAAATGGCAAATTCATTGTGTACTTTAGTGGAATGTAAATTTACTCTGATCCAATTGTTCTCAAAAAGAAACATAATTGCAGTTAATATGGAGCCCCATTTAGGCATAAAACAGAGTAAATATGCAAAAGAAGTTGTTGCCATAGTACCACATCACTGAGACTATAAACCATACATGTAGGTAGCAACAGTGATTTTCCGCGATAACAGAAAACAGACAAAATCAACGGAAATGACCACTTGAAATGGCAAGTTACTTTTTAAACGGAAAATCCGTGTTTTTCTCCATATTTTCATATTTTGAAAGTTGAAACTAAAGCACAGAAATAGTTGCAAAACAATATTTGTATTAGTTCTATTGAAATGGAATTGTCACTTTTTAACATACAAAGTCTATGGAAAAACGGAATTTGCATTTTTCAGGCAAGTTGAGACAGAATTCCAGATTTGTTAAAACAGAAAAGGCTATTTTTTGAAATGGAAAATCACTGTCCCTACATATGGTATGGAGGAGGCAGTACTGTAGCATCTTATTACAGTACAGCGTATGTTCCTTCCACCCTCTGAAATGGTTCTAAAACACCAAGGGCCTGTTGCATAAAACTTTTAACAGAAAAATCTCTGATTAGGTAACCTGTTTTTTTTTATTGGTAAAATTCATGGTATACAAGTAATCATGCTAAGCAGAATTTCCATATTTCACCAGAGAAATTTATCTGGTTAAATCTATATGCATTAGGTTCCGGGAGAGGTTTGAGTGAAGGCGCACTTCAAAAATAGTCGCACTACTGTATACAAAAGATGGGAAGGGGTACAGTAGGGTCTTCAAATGAAGTAAGCTCATTGCATCTTTAAATGCCAAGTTATAATGGCAAACTATACAATTGTCCAATTCAAAGCAATAATGTAATCATGACTGTTGCCAGATACTTTAAGACAACCAAAAATATAAAAAGATCCAATTTACATTTGTTTCTTTATTACGAGCTAAAACCTTACCTCTATTCTTGTAATAGCGAAGCTATCTCCAGAAGAAATTGATGGATATTGTATGCAAATGAATGCTACAAACTACAAAAAGATCATTTAATACTCCATTTTGAATGTTCAGGATACACCAACTATGTTACAGATGCTATGTATGAGTGGGCATTTGATTGGCAACATTCACAGTGCTGATTGCTATATCCTGAACGACAGTTGAGTTCGTTGTTCCACTACGTGATAAACTTCCTTTAAAACACAGTCCAAGAATCTGCTTGTATGCAGTCCGATAGTGTTTGTTCATCCATGCATACAGATACGGATTGATGGATGAATTCGTAAACATAAGCACCTGTAGAGGGCGGAGTATCCGTACACAGGGGATGGTATTAGTCAATTTCCATACGTGGCAGATGCAGACGGGTAGCCACGTGATCATGACTGCGAACGTGACTAACATGGAGACTTTCGTGAGGCGGAGTTCTTCCTTGTTTAGGGCGGGGTTTGCGTGGTGGTGGGGGTGGTGAACGTTCTGATCTCTGTTCGCGTCTCCCGTCCACTGCTGTATTCGCAGGTGGCTCTTCCTAACAGTACGGAATATTCGGTAATACGCTAATGGCACAGGTACAAGAACCATGCCAGCCACAGCCATCAAAATTGTCATGTACAACCAAGAATTAAAGTCAAATGGATCAAATGAGCATATCGAGAACAATGGTACGAATATGACCCGCCCAAAACCAAACTCCGGCATTACCACCATTAGTATTCCACCCAGCCATGTCCATACCAGGTGTACAATAAGTTTATATCCTCCAAAAAGTTTTTGGTATGTCGCGGCGGATTTTGTGATCTTCACGTATCGCTGCATCGTGATGTACATCACGGTCGTAAGAGAATTCCCCGATGACCAGATTAAGATATAATTATATGCTCTGCAGGAAGGGGCGTTAAAGGGCCAGGCGTGGTAGTAGAACTGGACTAGCATGAAAGGCTCAATGAAAGCAGTCATTATGAGATCAGCCATGGTCATGCTCACGAGGAATATATTCCCGCGTTTTTGGAGAGACGACGATTTAGCGACCGCTGCAAGTGCGCACAGATTGCCGAATGTCCCCGTGAGGCTGAGAATCAGTACTATTGAAAAGTACATGATTGCTGAACTCGAAGAGAACATGGTGATTTCTGGTTGATTTCAATTCGAACTGATTAAACATAAGGCACATCAAATGATGACGACAATTTGAAGGCAGATAGGAGATTAAACACTCTGATGCTTAGCGTTTGTGGGACAGAATTTCCTTGGCTATTATTCCACAGCCGGTATTAGGAGTAATCAAACACAAACAGCTGGAATAAACATATCACCACTTCTCGTGCAATATGTTGGAAAAATATGTTATATTGATGATCATTCCCACCATAGCCTGGCTCATAATAGTAAAGTTCTGCTACTCCATTTGAGATGAAAATTGTCTTTTTTTTTTAATGGTCAAATATGTATGCATGTATGCTATCTCCCATAAATATCACATACTCAAAGATGGTGTTCGAGATATCTGGAGCTGAACTCTACGGAGAAAGAATGTTTCAGCAAAAGTCAATCCATTTTCGGCAGATTAGGCAGAAAGTGAACTATCTTTCAGTGCATCTTATGCGCCAAACGACAGAACACATACTGTATGGTGTTAACTTCTTTATAATGCTCATAAGTGTACATTCTATCCATCAGTTTAAAAGCACAAAGAGGCTTATTAGATATAAAAGTCTCAAATGCAGGCACTCAGCATGTAGACATAAGAGGGATAAGTTCCAGAGGCAATTAAGGACACTTAAAATTCAAGAGAGGCCCGTCATTCCAACGTATGGCAACAAGATTAACACTACCAATTGATCACAGCATTTTTGCCATCTCCTTAAAACTTTTCCATTTCATATTTCCTTCTGTTGTCAGTATAGCAGAGAGTATTTGAGAATCTGAAACTTATGAAATGTCATCATCAGTCACATTGCTAAACTCATTGCTTCCCAGATTTACATCTGCGGTTTAGTATACTGAAAAATGAGTTTTTGATGAAAAGAAACAGTCTGAAACAAAATTGATGAAACAAAAATTAACATTCCCATTCAGTCTCTCTTGAATCTATTTTTGTTTAATCTTCCGGTGAATTAGGTAACTTTAGTCGCTGAACAAGTAAGAAACAGTTGCCAAGTCGATAGTCTGATGGTCCAATCACTCTGTCGCGTCAACCAAAAATAAATGCCACTGATCAATCCCAGGAAGCATGTGAGGTTGGATTTGAAGAGACAGAAGTTAAAAACCATCATGAAATGAAGACATAAATAGCAAGGTTTCTCATCACCAGCATCTGATTTGGTTATATACTGTAACAATTCTTTTGTTGCAGATACACGATCCGTACGACTCGTCGACGACTCATTGAATGTTCCACGCAGATCATGTCCATTGTACCTTAATGTTGATGAAATTCACCGACCAGTCAAAGTATTTTTTCCAGGAGTTTGTGACATTCACTGGACACGTTTCTGGCTATTAATGTACAGAAGTATACAGAAATGCCGTCGGCAAAATGACTGTTTGAAAAGACACTGTGCACTGAAGTACCAACAAAAAATTAAGACCAGTGTAATGAATGTCAAAGTGAATGAAGCACGATCATGTGTGTTTACTAGATATTTTAAATGCTATCGTGTAACATATGCATTGAAATTTAATGTATTCACAATTTGTATGTACAAAGCACATTGCAGTTATGAAATTGACCCAGAAAGTATGCCTCAGTCTGTAAGATATTTACTGATTCTAAGTTCATGTTGAAAATCTGAGCAGTTCTGCTCCGAAATGCTTTCTGTCAGACAGATGTGAAATGAGTAAATTGCAGGAACTTTGCTCTATTTCAATCACAATCGCAGAATCGGAGGCAGTTTAGCTATGGTTTTCACTAAGAAGAGGAATCAAGACAGTTCAATCTTCAGTGTCTGCAGTGGTTACAAGAAGAATCTTGACTTTGACAAAGACAACTGTTGATAACCATATGAATATTTTAAATAAGTTATCCATTCAACAATCTTTGAGCGATTTCAGCCGTCTGTAGCCAGCAAGATTGTAAATTGACAACAATGTTGTTATATATGTCATCAATCAGTATGTTTGAAGCCATCCAGAATTGCTCACATTTGCTAATTGACGACAACGTTGCCGAACATATCATCAATCGGTATGTTTGTAGTTATCCAGATTTCATAAAAATTGTTAATTGACCACAACGTTGTCAAGCATAACATCAATCAATATGTTTGTAGTTATCCAGATTTCATCAAAATTGTTAATTGACCACAACGTAGTCAAGCATAACATCAATCAATATGTTTGTAGTTATCCAGATTTCATCAAAATTGTTAATTGACCACAACGTTGTCAAGCATAACATCAATCGGTATGTTTGTAGTTATCCAGATTTCATCAAAATTGTTAATTGACCACAACGTTGTCAAGCATAACATCAATCGGTATGTTTGTAGTTATCCAGATTTCATCAAAATTGTTAATTGACCACAACGTAGTCAAGCATAACATCAATCGGTATGTTTGTAGTTATCCAGATTTCATCAAAATTGTTAATTGACCACAACGTTGTCAAGCATAACATCAATCAATATGTTTGTAGTTATCCAGATTTCATCAAAATTGTTAATTGACCACAACGTTGTCAAGCATAACATCAATCGGTATGTTTGTAGTTATCCAGATTTCATCAAAATTGTTAATTGACCACGCTGTCAACCATAACATCAATTGGTATGTTTGTACTTGTAGCCATCCAGATTTCATCACAGTTGTCAGTTGAACACAAAATTGCCAAACATAACATCAATTGGTATGTTTGTAGTAACCCTGAATTAATCACATTTGTTACTTGATCACAATGTTGTAAAACATAACATCAATTGGTATGTTTAAGTCATTCAGAATTGATCACAATTGTTAATTGACGACAATGTTGTCAAACATCAATCGGTATGTTTCTAGCCTTCCAGAATTGATCACATTCGTTATTTGACCACAATGTTGACAAACATGACATCAATCGGTATGTTTGCAGC
>JZLH01S0422750.1:29908-41394 GCA_001188425.1 Eucidaris tribuloides
GCCTTCAAGAGATGGACCTCTTGTATGAATTTGATGATCCCACTCGAAGCTATGAAAGTTATTGTGTGTACAACATAGCACAGTGCCAGTCATGGAAAGTTCATTGACCTTTGACCTTATTCAAATTCGACTCATATTCGAACTTGACCTGTGCCTTCAAGAGATAGACCTCTGGTATGAATTTGGTGATCCCCCCTCGAGGCTTTAGAAAGTTATTGTGTGTACAACACAATTGTTGACGACGCCTATGATGCCTACGGCGACGCCGACGCCTACCTAATAGTGATACCTGTGTCTCGCTCCGCTACGCAGGCGAGACAAAAATTGACCATACTGATTATGATCAAGGAAATTTCCGCCAAAGGACAATTATTTTGTACAAGATTTCGAGGAATTTAATGTATTGCAGCAAAACTAAATCTGCTAATATTTATTGCAATAACATCCAAATTTCAGTACAGAAATGTGGAAAATTATTCTCTTTTCAATATATTAACATAAATTATGTAATTATCACAAAAATATGTAGAAATTTGAAGCAGTGAGTGTGAGGTTAAAGTTGAACAGGAATGACAATTCTGTAGTTTTAGCTGAAACATACTCGTTTTCACAACTTATGAACAAGTAACAAATATTAACTAACAAACCAAACACAAACAAACATAAATATGGTAAATAAATATGGTACGGCAACTCTGATAAATAATGCATCCTGTTTTTGCGTCCTTATGTAAAGAGACTAAATTACGAATAAATATTTCAAGGGTTAATTAGGGAACAGAATTCTTGCCTTTTGATAACTCTACCTCCACAGAAACAGACAATGAAGGCCTAGATTATAATTTTTTTGAATATCTTCAGTTATTGTAGCAATGTGACAATGTCTACAAAACAAATTAAACTTCAGATGGACAATACAAAGATTAAAGGTAAATGACATGATTGGGGGTAGTCCTCAACTTTGGCTGAAACTATTCTAGATTCAAGTAAACTACACAAGGATTCTGTTGTGAAAATTTTGTAGTCAAATGTTGAGTCATTCTAAAATAACTAATGTCAATATCCCTCAAACCTGTTGTGTAGATCTCTATTGCTTCTATATCTATCAGGCCCCAAGAATTAAAATGCTACTATGTTCATACTTGCTTCTTAAGTATACAAATTAGAGACAAATCCTTCCAGCTGGGAAATCTACTCCAACTGGTGTATAGTTGGTTTATATTTCAACTGATTTGGTTCTTGAGGCATTTTCGAGGGTTCCAAATCATGTCACTAACCTTTAATTGATACATGAGGATGCAATATAAAGTATACTAATTTAAAATATTTTATTGCACTCTTCATTCATGGCTGAGGAAACATGATAATGCTGTACATGTCTGAAAAACTAGCAGCATGAAAATGTTGATAAAATAATTTTCTACATCTCATGGGCAACAGAAATGACATTAAGTGCAATAAACCACACACACGATACCGACATTTTTATCAGTATGTATTCTCCAATGGGGATTCTTGATTTTATCAGCACTGGTCTATGAAAAAGTAGAAGTACAGTGTAATTATAACCCGAGTTGATTACATTGACTGATATGCTTAAGTGTATCACATAGTGACAAGGCTATAAAGTTTCAGATGAATAAGGTAGCAATCACACAGAAACTCCTGTAGCAATTAAGAAAATGACTTCTAGATTAAAACTCTCAGTACTACACTACAGTATGCACATGTGACACAGTCTAATAATTCAGTGACTGTTGTTGCAAACAACATATCTTCCTCCTTTTGTGTTTTTTTAATCTACATGTACCTACATTTTATCATTAATGGCCTGAAAATTTCAAATTGATAAAAACTAAATGCCAGAAAGTTGGGGGGGGGGGCAATATTTTGGCATAGGTAAAGCACGTATAGGAATATCTGGTCACTGATCATTTAAATATTACATGTCATTTTAAACAATTTTTGGTAAGTTTGATGACATAATTTGTCAAATTGGCCAAAAGCACACACTAACTTATTTTATTATTTTTTTTTTTGCAATGTACTTTTGGAAACTGTGAAAGGGAAGTAGCAAGACACGGAGTACTTCAAAATGCATCAACAACCAAATAGGCTGAAACATATATGTACATGTACTGTCAGTATTTTCAGTGACAGGAATGTGTATCTCCGGTAGAAATAATTATCATGAATTTGTTTCATGAAGAGAAAAGAATACTTTAGACTAAAGTCCAATTTTGTTAGTTTAATTCTTTGAATTTACTCATTGAATTTTCTATTATTTGTTGCCAGTTTTATCATTTGTAATGATTGTCTTCTGTCTCTTGTATTTTTATTTTGTTTTTCAGCAGAAGCATGCAGCTTTATTCTTCATGTCTGATTAAATAAGAAAAAAATGCCTGTTCTAAACATCTTTCTTACCAATGTTAATAAATATACACCATTCTTGCAATTTATCAGACCAATTTCTTAAAGATGTACATGCATATGGCAAATGTGCAATTACGAAACAAAAATAAAGGCAATAATGACATTTCATTAGAAATTTTGAAATAAAACAGGTTGCAATATTCATTCAACCATAAACACACTTGAAAAGAGACTGAAGCAAACAAATGTGGATACCATGAGCTTTTGGTAACCATGACAACCAAGTGATACTTGAGTGAGGAATCATTCTTGTCCCATTAAATTGCATGCACTAATTGCACTGAATGATAACACATAATAAGAAAGTAATAATGTGCAATAAATTCATATAACTATTCTTAGACAAATGAAGTACTTATGAATTTTGACTTCATATTACTGGCTTCATAATTGTAAAATTTTATATGACTACACAAGTGCAGAGAAACAGTTAAGAGATATCATAAATATAAAAATAACAAAAAGGAAACACAAACAGAAGTGGAAAATTCAGTATATTAAAGGAATAGAAGAAATGCAGTGTCATATTATACACTTGTGTGTCTGTGTGTGTGTGTTTCAATGAATCGTTATGTATGGTTTATGAGCATTGGGCATTGCAGTAAAAAGAAAAATGAGAAATTAAGTAGAAATCTAGATGTGAAACATGCTATACCTAAGGCACAAACAATGTAATTGTATTCATTTGATGTGCAGTACATGTATTCAATGACTTCAACCTTGATGGGAATAATACACCTGTAATGAGTACAAAACTGAATAATTTTGTAATTTTTTCATGCTATTCATCTTTTGCTGAATTCTTCCAATTAATCTGATTTCTTCATGTCTGAAGGAGGAATAAAGCAATTTAAATGTACTGCACCACGGTTTTCTACCTTTCAATTATGTTTGCCCCAGTTAAAACACAAAAATGATAATGGGGGAAAGTACAGTAATAACTAAACAATTACAATGAAAAAGAAATGGAATTACAGAATGGCTTCACATTTTTCACTTACAGTTCTTGAAACATACTTTTACTAAATTATAGAAATGCAAATAAAAGATGAGTTACTTGTAGGCTTTGTGATTTCATAGAATATTTGTCGTGCCCTTAGGATGTAAACTTTGACATTTTGATACTGACAAGCATTGAGATGCAAGATGAATACATTTATGTATTATCTCCATGTATCACATTTATGTATCACATTTATGTATCATCTCCATGTTCCGTGTATCATCGATATAGTGGCAAAACCTCATAAAGTCCATCTCAAATTTAGAGGAAAATTAATTTTTAATCCATTGCATATGGGAACCAGATGTACCATGTATCAACACTAAGGGAAATAGAGAATTATGGAGGCAATCTGGCAAAGTGTTGATATAATCTTGTCGCTAGAAAGCCAGATTTGTGTTCTGTACAAATGTCAGGCTTCAATATCAAAAACTTCCATTTATAATAGTGATAAAGCAGCAATGTTTTTTTCGCTCCCCTGAATACTTAACTTCTTTGAGATACATTGTAAATGTATGATATATATATTTTTTATTTTTTTATTTTTCATAATTCAAACTTTTCAGCATACAATTGACAAACATCCACCTTTAACTGCACTACATGTACGGCATAAATGCAATAATGCAACAGTACTCATCAAGGCGGCAGTATCATCATTCTAAGTTAATAAAGTGCACCCTTTTAAGTGACACAATACTTTGCATCAAACATCTCCTAACCTTAATGGTGTATCTGTTACTACCGGTATATTTGGCATGGTTCGTGCAAGTGGGCCCATGAAAGTCATTTATTCTATCATCACCCCCACACTCACTTTTCAGAGGCCTAGTTTATTACAAAAGCCAAGATATTACACATGTTGACATCAATTTTCTTACGCCTGTCAATTTTTTGGCCAGTATTTAGTAACAGTAGGAAGATAATTGAGGCTAATCCGTCTTAACCCAGATGTTTTGTTAGGGTGTCAGTATAGTGGTGGTAGGGAATAGCCAGAGAGCTTGTATCAGCATTGTTAATTTTCATTCTTAATTTCCTGTCTGAACTACGCTTCAACAAACAGATCTTCTGAACATAGTAGATACTTCATTACGAAGAAATGTCCTACCAGAGTAATCAAGTTAGAAAGGCTATGTTGGCCAGTGTTTTCCCCAAAAGTGGATTACTTTTGACACAAGATGG
This sequence comes from Eucidaris tribuloides, assembly GCA_001188425.1. NCBI lineage: Eukaryota > Metazoa > Echinodermata > Echinoidea > Cidaroida > Cidaridae > Eucidaris > Eucidaris tribuloides. Next base: position 34,527 of record JZLH01S0422750.1, read on the forward strand.
CAGTAGACAGCACACAGACCAGTTTTATTTGTGTGCAACACGTGCTTAGACATAAATATATATATCCTACAGTATGTACTCTTGACGACATAGCTTTACAGTAACACAGAGGTTTATCCAGTTCAAATGGGTTATATCGGAGGGGGGGGGGGGGCACGAAGCACAAGTTGCCACGAAGCAGAGAGTTGCCGAAAATATATTTTTTAAACTTTTTTTTTCAAAGTTGATGGTTATTTCCTATGGACTTTCCTTTACCATGCATGAAATCTCTAAGGTTCAACAAACTATAACAAGAGAGGGCAGCAAACATATTGACTGCTAATATCACTGATTCAAAGTCCACACTCAACATTTGGTGTACAGGCAGTCAATTTATAAAAATTATGTATTGGTTTAGATTACTTAACCAAAGCTTGAAAATTAGTAGAACTTGATCCCAATTAACCCATTGGAGACTACAGTGTAATTACGAGTTAACTCGTGTTGGGGTCTATGGAAAATGTGTGTTATAGTGAAATCAAATCGTCTCTAACTCTAACAGGTTAAATTACTGGGATTTAAAATCCAAAAGTTCAGGCCTAAAAAAAAAGTGAGGTTGCCTCAAGTGGGAAATTTTGAAAATTGGGTTGGTCAGTCATTTTTTTTTTTACGACAGCAAAACCCAAAGGTAAACAATACACAAAATGGTCATGTATACACCGGAATCATATGTTTTAAGATGGAATCATACTTACTTTGAAAGAACAGACCCTTTATTTACATGAAATATAGTTGATAAACCAATCCATTAATTAATCAATCAATCAATCAATTATCACATCAGAACAATCAATCATTTGAATTAAATCAATTATCAAATTTACTAACTGACCAACAAACCAAGTAATCAATCATTTTTCTAATCAATCAAATCACTAAATCAGTTAATCATGAAATCACTCAATCAATAGTCAATAAATCATAAGTATATATCATTTGGATATTTGATGCACCACGCCATACCCCGGGGTACCCCGTTGTGCAGCGCCCTCTTGTGTTAAAAAATGTATTTTCTTCAGTTATGATCGATGAAATAAGTGTGATGATATGCAGAGCTGTGCCAACGTGGACAACAAAATAGCATAAAACTACGAAAATAGCTGGTAAAATGAAGTTAAATGTGTATTTTCACCCTTATTTCATAACTTTTACATAATTTTTGTAACCCAGGGTACAGTGCTGAAAATAAATAAATAATTCAACAAAATGGCGGATTTCTAGTTGGTACCCGGGGTATGGCGTGGTGCATCATTTTAAAAATCTGCTTATCACATAATTAACCACATATTCAGTAGGAACAAGAAACACATTCACCAAGATAATGATCAACCGAGTTTGTTTACCTATGAGTTTTATCAACTGCTCTGTTCCTTTCCGGGGGAATCCCTATTCTACCTAAAGTCTAATAGACCATGTGGTACCACTGAACAGCATATCTGATACACAAAAATTATGAATCTAGACTTGTAATTTTTGTGTATCGCTGTTCAGTGGCACCACATGGTCTATTAGACTATAGGGATTCCCCCGGAAAGGAACAGAGCGGTTGATTGGTGGTTTAATGTGTTTAATTGTAGTTAGAGCACCTAGCTCTCCTTTCTCTTCCTTCATTTTAATTGAATTTGCACAAAATAATCTTAGGCAGATTTTTTGATTCACAAATTATAGCTGCCACCTTTGATCTATTGGACCTTCAGTCTGTTGGGTTGTAGCAATTATAGACACGTTGCACATTGGCCATGTTATCATTGTGTCGCTGACAGAAGGACATTGAAGGAGAAGTTTTCCTATAAATTGATGACTATTCGGTGAATCCCAAACATTTCTAGCTACATGTATCCAACAATGAAAGTTCAAGCAAAATTGGACAAGCCGTTCAAGAGATATGAATTTTAACAATATTAAGAAATATATATGTCACCCTCTGTAGCTGGCTATTCTGCTCAAGGCTGTGATGTCATATCAGAACAACTCTCCATTGTTATTGTACATGAATTTTCAGAAATTTCAATTATAGGAATTAGTAATAAAACGGTTGAACTATATGTAGCACCTTGCAAAATAAATGTAGATTCATTTAAGCCCTCACATGTCCGAGAAACAAGGACAGTAAATGTTCATCTTTCATGAAATAATCAAAATGTGTGAAAATTCATGTACAATAACAATGGAGAGTTGTTCTGGTATGACATCATAGGCTTGAGTAGAATAGCCAGCTACAGAGGGTGACATACATGTATATTTCTTAACCCGTTGCCTCCGAGATTCTGAAAATCCCATTGAGTTAACACAGAGCACATCCGGTTCCTGTAGCCAACAGGTTAATATTGCTGAAAAATCATATCTCTTGAACGGCTTGTCCAATTTTGCTTGAACTTTCATTGTTGGATAGCTCGAAATGTTTGGGATTCACCGAATACACATTACGGGGAAACTTCTCCTTTAAAATGTGCTCTGAGCCAAAGGGCGATAAAAGTGAATTTCTTTTCCCCAATTATCTCAAATTTCAATCTTAAAAAAACAACAACGACAAAACTAACATAAACCCAACATGCCTTCATACAGCGAAAGAATCTCATTTGTTTCAGTGTATATTTATAGAGGAGACATGTTTTTTTGCTGCTCCTAAACATAAAACATTTTTCATATAATGTATATGGTTTCATCACCTGGGCAACGATATCAGGAAAGAATCAAAACAAACATCAAATGGGCTGAGAGATTCACATTGTTGTACGTGACAACAGCATCAAGTCCTACGTGATCGCTTTAATATCGATCGCGGTGAAACAGGAAAACCGACATGATCCTCAAAACATGTCTAAGTGGAATGCATTGATGATGGACCTTGCCAGATTTCCTCTTGCTAAGAACAATAATACAGTAACCATGGCAACATCATGTGCATATAGATTGACAGTACCTTTGTATATTTGTTTTTGACAGCGACCAAATGAAAAATATTAAAAATAATGCTGAATTCTCACACTTCAAAATACAGTCATCTGATTTGGTCAACAGCTATACATGTCAAAAATAAATTCAGCATTTTGACATTTTATTCTTTGGTAGTCATTTTACTATGTAGAATGTAAAGCCATTTTTTTCAGGATGAAATTAATATGTGCGCTTTTCAGAAGAGCTTTATGAATATATGGAGATTTAACACTTAACACAAATTAAATACAGCTAAGCTTAATAGTCTTTAGAAACATAACCATTTTTCTGAGGACCAAATGGGTTGCTGCTATTTAATACTTTTTCATAAATTTGTATTATTATCTCCTTTTTAGATAACAAACCATGTGTAAACCTTTTAATGTCTCAGCAAATTTGAAGAAAGAGAGCAGAATTAACAAAAAAAATTCATGTCAGGTCCCCAATTTAGGACATCTTCCAATCCTGTTATTTCCCTTTAAAGATAGGGTTATTCTTTTACACATCAAAAAACATCTATATGAATCAAATCAGCTGAAATCATATCCAATGTGAAGATTAATATAAATAAACACCTCTCATAGAGACTTGGGGTAAAATATTGAGTTTTGGTTAAGATCTGGACGGTTAAACTTCATCCTTTTTCCATTTGCTCAGGAGCAAATTTTAAAAAATCCGCGACGTCAAACGTGCACGTGCCGTTCCAAAATGGTCCGATCAGCCATTAGCCAAAGGTCGCGCAGGGAATAGCCGATTGACCAATCAGGGAGCTCCGCTCGTCTTGCTACGGTGCACAGTAATCGCGATTCGCATTTTGAGCAAAATTGAAACTCACAGAAAGAACAACATTCTGGTAACATGTCGTTATTAGTTTTTTCTCATAAAACAACAAATTCATGACGTATGGATCTCAGATTTTCAACACACCAGTTGTAAGTACTAAACTACCGTTTGGTATTGACAATGAAGGGAAGTAATGGACTTGCACATCCCTAACCCAATCTTTAAAGCACAGTACACTTTTAATAAATTTTAAAAATGAAATTCTTTTGTTTAGATAGATCTACATGATCTATCAATGCCTTGAAAATTGCTCTCTCTGAAACTATCTCATTTTGTTTTTAGAAATGACACAAAATGTAAAAATGGGGAGGGGGGACCCTACCATTTTCCATAGGTAAATGTACAAACCGCTACATGTTCTCCGAAAATTCAAACATCACAATTTGTCACTATAAACCATTTTTAGTGTGTTTGATGTTGTTTTCTGATGTCTGGGATGACAATAGAATACTTCGAGAATGACTGACAAAAAGTTGTCTCATCAATGAAACCTTTACTTGGGCTTTAAAGACTAATTATTTACCCACTCTGTGGCTGAATTACCCATTGGCACGGGACCTTTAAAGTGATAGGCTAACATTGTGGAGCTTCAATTTAAAAATTGTCAAATTTTGATATCTGAACTATCTAGTAGTGTTCATATGGACAAATACAACACCCTAGAATAAAAAAGTTTGGAAGTTACACTGCCAATGGCCAAGTTATGCATGAATAAACAATAAAATTGGGGCGAGTTTAAATAGCCTAGGTGTACACCAAGTAAGTATGGGAGAAAATGGGCAGTGAATCTGATCAACATACGATTTTCACTTTTTTAAAGGAACTAAATAATCATTTTGAAATACAATTTTTTTTCAGGGCGTCATTTCTAGACCTTATCAAAGACAATGAAGCATGGGGAATCATCATGTAGCTCAAATTTTTTAACTGTGTAAATGTTAGCCAATAACCTTTAATGGTGAATACTGGTGTCTGACAACTCCGACACATTTGAGACAAAATAAATTATGACTCAAGAATTTCTTTGGTGAATCAGGAAAAGAACTTGATGAAAAGTCTAAATTTTATTGCATCCTCTACGGACAGATTCATAAACTGTCACCCCACATTTGTAAACTCTCCACGCTCTATCACTGTGCTTTCAAGCTCAATAATCTTAATTACTTCAATTTATTAGCAAATGATCACCCGATAATGAATGTCATAACCTATTTTAGACTCTTTTATAGTTACAGTGCTGTATAAATTATGTGTAGGTCATTCCTGATGACTATTGAAATAAAGGGACAATTATGGGAATAAGGCCGAAACATTCCAAACAATTCCAAACATTTCTTTTATAATGATAAATATGTGATTCAGCTATTTCAGAAACTTACTAACAGATAACTGAATAAAGTTATGTTACTGCATACAATAAAACTTTATATTTGTCTGATTTCTACCAATGTTCATTTTGCACAAATGTCAAAAACTTCACTAAAAAATTCCAAGATTACTCATGTGTGCTTTGCAGTATCATGTTTTGTGAGAATTTTTATCCATTTCTATATGTGACCTGTCACCAAAATTGCACCATAAGTCGAAAAATAAGAAATGCGTTTTTCATTACTTGTCTTAAGTAGAGACTCTAAAGCTTTCAATTGATGTATAATTTGTCCAGTATGGACAAGCAAACCCATTCAAACCGTGCTCACAAGTTGAAACTGTCACGTAAGCCATTATCAGGAAAGCGGAGAAAAACAGCTGCAAAGTTATGCTCATTCATGGCGAAACCGAGGGCCCTTTGACAACTGTTCCATAAGAAAGTGCGCGTAAACTAGTTACTTTAAAATTGAGAATTGTGGATTGGAAAATCTTTTTTAGCTCTTACATTGTCATCAATGAATTGTTCATAAAAGCAGTTTGTGGTGATACAAATTATTACAGGGGACCTAACGATGTTGGTAACAGCAAAATGACATTCAGAGTTACATTATGGTTATTCTCGTGATGTGAAGATAAAATTTGGCCAAATTTTCAAGCTTCTTCAACACATGCTCGAAGTCAATCCAAGAAAAATCATTCTTCTGAATCACTCTGGTCCTCAAATTTATACAGATGAAAGATTAATGAATCTACTTTCAGAAAATATCAAAATCCTAGAATCAACTTTGGCAACCCATCCCGACTATTTACTGCATTTACACGAAAAGTTCCATTGCGACTTATTGATCGATTTGTGGTGACAGGTCACATATTATCACAAAAAGTTGATTGAACCTACATTGCATAGGTAGCATGCCCGTATTACAACCCCAGTGCACAGTACTATGCCCTGTAAGTTGAGGCCATAACAGTATTACTTAAAGGTAAATGACATGATTGGGGGTAGTCCTCAACTTGGGCTGAAACTACTCTAGAATCAAGTAAACTATGCAAGGATTCTCCCGTGAAAATCTTGTAGTCAAACGTTGACTCATTCTAAAATAACTTATGTCAACATCCCTCGTGGCAGGCAAACCTGCTGTGTGGCTCTCTATGGATCCTATTTTTATCGTGCCCCGATAAAACTAAAAATACTAGTTTGTTCATGCTTGATTCTCCTTACGTAAACAAATTACAGACAAATCCTTCCAGCTGGGAGATCCACTCCAGCTAGTGTATAGTTGGTATATTTTTCAACTCATTTGGTTCTTGAGGCATTTTCAAGTGTTCCCAATCATGTCACTAACCTTCAAGGACAAATATGTTCGATTGGAGCTGATAATTTGAAACTGACCCTAGTGAAGGTCTCTGTTTATGACGTATAATTATCATTAACCCAACATATTTGTCACCAACTCAATACACAGAGCTGTCAGAGGAGGAAGTATATGGTGATAACATGCTCATTCAAAGGGCAATGACATGAATGGGAGAAATGAAAAATACATGTACCTCAAGAACCAAATTTATTCTGCATGTTAAATTTTTTCTGCAAACCTTCCATTCATTAATACAATTCGTTCCTACTGGGGACTTACTAAATATTATTACACATACAAACCACTTTTTCGATACAATAAAA
>JZLH01S0422750.1:42497-62253 GCA_001188425.1 Eucidaris tribuloides
ACAGGAAGAGAATCCTAACATTTCCATAGTAAACTGTACAACGCTACATTCGTTCTACGAAAATTCAAACATCACATTTGTCATATAAACCATTTTTAGTGTTGAAATGTTGTTTTCTGATGTCTGGATGCAATAGAAATACTTTCGAGAATGACTGCAAAATGTTGTCTCATCAATGAAACCTTACTCGGCTTAAAGACTAATATTTACCCCACTCTGTGGCTTGAATGTACCATCTGGCACGGGACAATTATAGTGATAGGCTAACATTGTGGAGCTTCAATTTAAAAATGTGTCAAAATTTTGCATATCTGAACTATTATAGAGTGTCTATGGACAATACAACACCTAAATAAAAAAGTTTGGAAAGTTTACACTTGCCAATGGCCAAGTTTATGCATGAATAAACATATAAAATTGGGGCGAGTTTACAATAGCCTAGGTGTACACCAGTAAGTATGGGGAGAAAAGGGCAGTGATGATCTGATCCAACATACGATTTTCACTTTTTAAAGATAATCAAATCATTTTGAATACAATTTTTTTTCAGGGCTCATTTCTGACCTTATCAAAGACAATGGAATCATGTGGGAATCATACATGCTAGCCAAATTTTTTAACGTGTAGAATGTTAGCCAATTACCTTTAATGGTGAATACTCGGTGTCTGACACTTCCGACACATTCTGAGACAAAATAATTATGACTCAAGAACTATCTTTGTGAATCAGGAAAAGAACTATGATGAAAGTCTAAATTTTATTGCGTCCTCTACGGACAGATTCATAAAACTGTCAACCCCACATTTGTAAACTCTCCACGCTCTATACCACTGTGCTATCAAGCTCAATAATCTTAATTACTTTCAATTTATTTAGCGCAAATGACTACGCGCGATAATGAATGTCATAACTATTTTAGACTCTTTTATAGTATCAGTGCTGTAATAAATTATGTGTAGGTCATTCGTGATTGACATATGAAATAAAGGGACAATTATGGAATAAGGCCGAAACATTCCAACAATTCAAACATTCTTTTATAATGATAAATATGGTGATTCAAGCTATTCAGAAACTTACATAACAGATAACTGAATAAAGTATATGTTTGACTGCATACAATAAAACTTATCTTTGTCATGATTTCTACCAATGTTGCATTTTGCACAAATGTCAAAAACTTCCCACTTACAAAAATCCAAGATTATCATGTGTGCTTCGCAGTATCATGTTTTGTGATGAATTTTTATCATTTCTATTATGTGACCTTGCACGAAAATTGCACCATAAGTCGGAAAAATAAGAATTGCATTTTATCATTACTGTCTTATGTAGAGACTCTAAAGTCTATTCAAATTGTATGTATAATTTGTCGCAGTATGGACAAGCAAACCCATTCAAACTAGCTCACAAGTTTTGAAACTGTCACGTAAAGCCATTATCAGGAAGCGGAGAACAAACAGCTGCAAAGTTAATGCTCATCATCATGCGAAACGGAGGGCCATTTCAACTGTTCATAAGAAAGTGGCGGTAAACTAGTTACGTTTAAATTGAGAAATTGTGGATTGGAAAATCTTTTTTAGCTCTTACAATTGTCATTCATGAATTTGTTCATAAAAGCAGTCTTGTGGTGATAACCAAATTATTACAGGGAGGACCTAACGATGTTGGTAACACAGCAAATGAAACATTCAGATGTTACATTCATGGTGTATTCTCGTGATGTGAAGAAAATATTTGGCCAATTTTCAAGCTTCTTCAACACAAATGCTCGAATGCAATCAAGAAAAATCATTTTCTCTGAATCACTCTGTCCTCAAATTTATGACAGATGAAAGATTTAATGATCTACTTTCAGAAAATATCAAAATCATAGAATCAACTTTGGCAACCCATCCCGACTATTTACTGACATTTAGACGAAAAGTTCCATTGGCACTTATTGATCGATTTGTGCTGACAGGTCACATATTATCACAAAAAGTTTGATTGAACCTACATTGCATAGGTAGCATGGCCCGTATTACAGACCCAGTCACATACTATGCCCTGTAGTTATACGCCATAACAGTATTCTTAAAGGTAAAATGAATGATTGGGGGTAGTCCTCACTTGGCGTGAAACTACTCTAGAATCAGTAACCTATGCAAGGATTCTCCCGGTGAAAATCTTAGTAGTCAAACTTGACTCATTCTAAAATAACATTAGTCCAAACATCCCTCGTGGCAGGCCAAACGCTGCTGTTGTGGCTCTCTATGGATCCATTTTTTATCAGGCCCAGATAAAATAAAATACTAGTTTAGTTATGCTTGATGTCTCCTTACTAAACGAAATTACAGACAAATCCTTCCAGGCTGTGGATGATCACTCCAGCAGTGTATAGTTGGTTATTTTTCACTATTTGGTTCTTGAGCGATTTTCAAGTGTTCCGAATCTATTGTACTACCTTCAATGGACAAATATGTGTCGATTGGAGGCTGATAATTTGAAATGCCCTTATGAAGTCTCTGTTTATGCACGTATAATTATCATTAACAACACATATGTCAGCAACTCAATACACAGAGCTGTCAGAGAGGAAGTATATGGTGATAACATGCTCATTAAAGGGCAATGACATGAATGGGAGAAATGAAAAATACATGTACCTCAAGAACCAAATTTATGTCCTGCATGTTAAATTTTTCTGCAAACCTTCATTCATTAATACAATCGTTCCTACTGGGACTTACTAAATATTATTACACATACAAACCAATTTTTCGATACACAAAAACTTGTATTAATTATCCTTCCAGAGGTTTGCTTGCTGGCATGCAATATTGTTAGCATATTAGCTGATCCTATGTATTTTACGTGATACCGTATCAATGGGGAAAATTGATGTGCATTATTGTTACAATATTCAACTCTGCGCGGCCAAATATCTCACTCTGCGTTAGCGCTGAGCGCGTACAACGGTGCGCATTACTGTTACGCGATGAAGTGGGCGATAAGTTCGCGTAAAGAGAGCGATGAAGGCCGTGGAGTTTGAAATGCTATAACAGAGCTAGCTTTACCTGCATTTTCAATGAAAATGTAAAAACAACAATTTATTCTGGCATATTTCCTCAAAATTTGTATGTATAATAATAATAATATTGGATTTCTTTCGTGGTATCATCGTAGATATTGCATTCATCAGCATAAATATTGCCACTCGTCTTCGACTGCGTGCAATATGTATGCTTTCTGAATGCAAATATCTACGATATACACTCAAAGTCATCCAATATTATATAATTAATGAGCTCAGACGTAAGGAATAATTCTCGGGTATTTGTAACCAAGTAAACCGTGGCATTGCTGTTACCCAGCATAGCCTGGTGGTTGTGCCGCTGACTGGATAGCAGTAGGTTTCAGGTTCGAATCCTGTTGGGTCACTCTTGTTCTGAGTCATTAAAATATCAGATCAAGCATTTGATCTTATCTATCATTAATTTTATAATACAGAGATGACCAGCAAAATTTGTTCAGAACCAAATTAGTTGAAACAAACACATAGTAACTGGCTAGAGTGTATTTAAACTAGAAGGATTTGTCTTAAATTTATTCACTTGAGGAGAAACACGCATTAATTTACCAATATTAAGTTGATCTCTGGCCCTGATGGAAATTCATCCCATAGAAAACTACACAACAAAATTTTACCATTACAGCATTTTCTGATTTACAGTAGTATGTATGACCATGAAATTTTCACAGCAGAAACTTTAAATGGTATACTTAATTCTGGGAGCACAATCTCCTAAATTGAAAACTACTTCCAATCTTGCCATTTCCCTTTAAAGATTGGATTTAAGATTTGCAAAACCATCACTTCCCTTCATTATCATTACTTAACGGTAGTTAAGTACTTACAAATGGTGTGTTGAAAGTTTGAGATCCATATGTCACAAACTCATTGTTTTATGAGAAAATTTAATAACGATATGCTACCAGATAACCAGAATATTGTTCTTTGCATGTGTTTCTGCTCAAATTGTAGAACACGGAAATGTATATGTTCGCATGACCAGATGAGTGCAGCAGTCAGGCTGATTATGTAAGTTGGTAAGTGGCTGAACTCTGCATGACCTTTGGCTAGCAGCTGATCGCGCAAATTTGGATCTAACGGAACTGGCCGTGTATGGGCCGTCGCTTTCCAAATTTTTAAGTTCAACCGACCCCATCCAGATTTTCACCAAAACTATGTATTCTAAACAAAGATTCTATGAGAGGTGTTTGTTTATACTAATCTTCACATTGTGAATGATTTAAGCTGATTTCATTTATTTTGCCAGTTTTTGGCATGCAAATCCTGAACCCAATCTATAGAGACATTCTTGACACATTTTTAGCTTTCAGATACATCATACTTTGTCATGATATGATACATCATACTTTGAATATGAATGCAAATGTGTGCAAACAGTACATATCATAATATGAAAAGTTCCCATACATTCCAGGTACAGAATATGAAAAACAGCATTGAAAAATTATAATTTCTTACCTTTTTCCTTTTTTTCCATGAGGCAATTGTCTCTTCTCTCTAGCACAACAAAACGATCCGACTCTAATACCAGTAAGTTTCAATGATTGTCACATGTCAAAAGTATCACAACACGATCACTGCTATTTTTACACTACTCCAAAGATCCCACACAGAATATCGTACATGTAGCTGCTGCACGAGTTCAAACATATGTGTTAATGTTTGAGAACATAAAGTGTGCACACTGCATGTAAACATGGTTTTTCCCCAAACTGTCCTGTACATCACAGTTAATAACTATATAATCTTTTACTCTCTGTGAAACAATTGTTCAGAAATTATTTTCTGCGCTGGATGGATCTAGTCATAACAATGAAGGTTCTGATTTGAGTACAAAGGGCAGTTTTGGGCACAATGTTTTATAAATAAAAGGGATAGGTTGAATTCATCATACTCAGATAAGAAGCTGACTCTGTTTGTTGTATTGATTTTCATGGAATTTTAATTGGCTTCGCTGCATTGAATGAATTCTTATAACATTCATCAGAGGTTTATTTCTTCAAAAAGACTGAACTTTGTCCAATACAAAATGACTAATTATCACATTTCCAACGCTTAAGATCTTAATCTATTCTTCCAAGTTTGAATGAAAAATATGGTAATGACATATGATGTTTTATTAGTAACAACTGTCTTTGTTTCCTATGAAAAATTTTAAATGCTACAACTGGTTGAAAATTTGGACATTTAATCCATATTGAATGTATTACAAGATATTTTATTTATCAAATTGTTCTGATTTCTGTAAACACGTGGAATGCATGAAATGGCCTGGGTGTATTTACTTTTTGTACCATTACACACTAAAATCAAACATGTATCAAAATTTAACACTATGGCGTGTATTTACTTATGTCTGTATTTATGTATGCCACTATCGGGCCCCCACACCTAGCTACTTGAGATTAAGGTACTCTTCAAACATCACTTTTTTGTAGTATTGATTGATAGTGATTCCATATAAAATTTGAAGGTTTTTGGGGGGATTAATAATAATACACTGAAATAATCTGGTACTTGTACACATTAGATAACATAAATGTGAGAAATCATACGAGGAGTGAATAAAGAGCATCAATGAAATCTAACTTCCTCTAATCTGGTCCTTCATTGGTAGAACATAGCAAATGTTGAAAAAAATGGGGTAACACATCTTTCTCATGTATAAAAAATGTACAGATATATCATGAATAGGAATTTGAAGTTTCTGATTTCATATAGTTTCATATTAAGTGGTACTACATGTACATTCAAATGAGTATGTTACAATATTTAGGAAAATAGATTTTACTTGAAGAAGGCCTCCTTGTTTACAGATAAAGTTAGAAATTTATCACCCATTAATATGACAATCATCAGGCAAAAAGAATAATACTGCCAAGTTTCACTTGTTCATCACAGATGATTTCAGAAAATTACAATGCACTTTTAAAATACAATGGAGGTTTTGTTCACAAACATTTAAACATGGCAGGTCAAGTTTACAAAACATTAAGGCCTGGATTTCTCTGTGATTTTATGACATGTTGTCAGAACATGTACTTTACACAGTGCAGTTGAGTCCACGAGTTCCCATGCCAAGGCCACCTAAAAACACAATCTTTTCATAGGGTTTGTAAAGTTGACTTGGAAAGAGACCACCTAAAAAGGGCCACAGTACTGGTTGATTACTTGCAGAACAACAACATTTTAATATCAACTGCTTTCAAACCTTCTGTGAACAGATGGTATTCTAAAAATGTCACTTTAGTACAGGAGAGAGTAGTTGAAAACAACAGAACACTTCATTTTGGACATATCTGTTACACAAATTCCCACTGCTGACAAAGTACTAACACAGTAATCTATATTTGGGACTATGTTAATTGTTGCCATACACACTGCAGCAACTGAGCCTACTCTGTCGGGTACTCAAACTGCCAATTGCTCAACTTTTTATTGCATATGAAGTGAATTAGTCCCACATTATAATGCAAATGTAATTTACTCTCAACTGGAAAATATGGAAATGTGAAATTTTGATGAAAGATTTTCCATCATCAACCAGTACTGTGTATTCTCTTAAAATCCCAGCCTCAGCTCCACCACTGACTTTACAAGCCCATATTATAATGCCTATTAACTTGTTGAGGGCAAAGTATGAGATATCACTGACCAGGGTCTATGTGCTTTACTGAAATTAAGTCATCCTCAACTAGTTAAAAGTCTACACACCATAATAAAATCATCCTACTGTACTCAAATACTTCCAGCAATACCTAAAATATACTAGTGTTGCACGACTCCAGGATTTTTTGGAGTCGACTAGTCACCCATCAAAAGTCGCGACTCCGACTATTTGGCGACTCTCGGCGTTTGGGTCTGTCGGCATGATCAATAGGTAAAAAGAATCACACTACAGCCTATACAGTGACTGTTCAGTGTCCTCCTTCAATGATTTCAGTTTAACAACCTGAATATATACCCCATGTATGTCTCTACTTGAACTGAACTGGCCATGATTTTTACAACAATGAACTGAAAAGACTGCGATGTTGATTGTCACTGACGTTTTCACAGTGATCCAGAGAGTCGACTCTTGCATTTCTAAAGTCGGAGTCACGACTCCTCGAAGATAGTCGCGACTCCGACTTTTGGCGACTTAGTTGTGCAACACTAAAATATACCCTAGAAATTATATTTCCAAACTAAAGTAAATTATCTCATAGGAATTTCCTTAAAACTTCTTACCTCTCCCCTCCCCTCCCTCCCCCCCCCCCGCAATCCACAAATCCAAAATTGGATCATGTAAATCACAAAGATCTAAATGCAGTATAAAGCTAACTGTTCTCTGAACCTACTGAAGATGATTTAACTTCAATATATCACCCATTCTCTATAGACGCCAGGCCGAGATGTCTTGATCTTAGTCTCCAATGGGTTAATAAACTAGTAAACAATATAGATAGCCCGGCTAACTTAATTACAACTGCAAGTGGCCTAAATGGTGTCAAAGTTTAACACTTCACAATGTTGTGGGAAAAAGAACAAGCATCTAGCGTACTGATTCAATTCCACCTTTAGTTCTTGGATGAGACGAACAACCGGGGAATGTTTGGAGTCGACTAATATTGACAATTTCAGGGACATAAAACACAGACAGCGAAGCGTTCAGGTGTTGAGTGGGAGATAGAGAGAGAAAGAAGGTAAGACATCGTGGAGAGGAATTGTAATGCAACCATGGATAACTACAATAAAAACATCAGACGAGACTCATGTTGTTTAATTATGTGTACATGGGTGGATATCATGTAGCAGCATTGATGACTGTGTGAGATCACGTGCAAGCTTAAGTCAAGTAAGTAAAATAAGTCACATTTTATTTTACAGAGTAATTAGTTTAATCTATCACTGGAAATGTCTTATAACATCTAACTACTGGAACTATGTCTCATAAAATTTAACCACTGAAACCATGTCTTCTAAAATTTCCATTAAATCATACTTTTAAATCATCTTACAGAACGCCTGCAGCTTTATAATCTAAACATTTATGATGTTTGATAATCATAACCCTACCCACATAGGAATAGCTGACTGTTCCAATGAAAAGAGCTTCTTACGTATTTTTCTTAAGTACTTAACCCACACATGCATTTTCACTATCAAACTGAACAAAAACATTTCACAAAACTTAAAGCCCAAATTTTTCATTGGTCTATCAGTCAAATTCTTTTATCAATCTTTCACAAAGTATGGTATTGTCATGCCAGTCATAAGAAAATAACTTCATAAGAAAATAACACCAAATTTAAAACATTGTTTATGATAATATTTTGTTTTATCAATCTTTCACACAGTATGGTATTGTCATGCTAGCCATAAGAAAATAATGCAATAAGAAAATAATATTGTTCATAATAATAAGATGAGATGTTTTAGTAATGAAATATACATGTAATTATGAACATTTTCTATGGCAAATAAGTCAGGGGTCCCCAACTTTTTTTAACTTTTCACCAAAATTTCAAAAACAGAAGTGTTTGAGAAGGTGCGATTTTGGGAAAATTGACAGATGATAAGTCCATAAAAAAGCAATATCAGAAAATCAATTCTTTACCATATACTATACACTTTAAGCAGAAAATAATTAAGTGGCCAAAGAATACTGGCTAGATCACAATGTTCATTAATGTCAGAACAAACAGGAAAATTATTTTGTTTTCAGACATAGCACTCAAGGTAGGAATTAATTTTTATTTTTGAAGGCAATTTTTATTAGAACCTTGGGGCTATTTTTGAATTTTAGGGGGCTATTTTTCTACCACTGGGGCTACTTTTTCGTTGCACATCAGAATTTGAAGAAAGCAATGAAAGATTGCTGATGTTTTAGCCAGTGCTTCATCCATAAAAGCAACCATTTTAATTCATTTTTTTAACAATGCCAAAATAAAAAACAATGTGAAATTTTTCATAGCAAATCTAAGGGCGATTCTGAAGGAAATGGTAGCCCCAAAAGAAATGGATTTTGGGGATTTTAGGGGGTGATTTGGGCTTTGCCAAATGCCAAGGGCTAAACCGCCCGTCGCCCTGGGTTATTTCCTACGCTGATAGCACCTGGCATAGACCAGTACTGCCAGTAGTGGTGTTGTAAACTTAAAGTCATGATATTTATATGATACTTGACAATATTCTTGTGACAATTTTAACCTTTGATCAGTAGAAAATGAATATGAACTCAACCAAACACACAAGCATGGATATTTCCTTAAAATAACACACAATATGCAAACCTATAGAATATTCATAATTTTTAATGATGAATGGATATGAAGAGAAAATGTCATTATATTCTAATACATTTTTTCGCCAAATCATTTAGTTATAATGGTATGAGAAAGGGAACACAATGTATTCTACATAATGTGGCTACTTACTTGTAACTCAAGTGGAAAAAAACAACAAAATATGGTTGAATGTGAGTCAGCATTTACACAGGGTGCGACATAACCGCTTGCCGATTAGGCCGAGGGCAAAGTAAAATTCACAGTTCGGGCCAAGCACTTTTGGTAGTGTCAACTAAAACAATGCTTGCCCGAATCGGCAAGCTAACAATTTGCAAAAGCAAACCTAAGTAAATACCAAACTGTATTGAAACAAAATTGAATTAAATAGTCTTTTTTCGAGGCAAACGCTGCCAAAACATCGGCGAATTATTTGCCTCAAAATGCCGTTCTGCCAAAGTCGCCAAATAAACGGGCGCAGCGCAGGAAGTCGGCATACGTATATATAAGGCAGTGAAATCGAGATATTGCCTGGCCTGTATAACTTGTCCAAGAAAAATAAACATCGCGGAAAATTGTGCAAGGATGAGAAATTACAGAGTATCAGTGAAGAAATGACTTGAGTAGTAGCAGCAAAGAGTAAGCAATAGTTTCAACTCCCAGAAAATATTATCCAGCACCTCAAAAAAACTCGTGCGTTTAGCCGATTAGAGATGCCCAGTCCCACATGTGTTAGAATTGGTGTATGGTTTAGTATTTCAAGTCTTAACTTGCGTATTGGCGGTAATTTTCTGCACTGAAAATGATAATCTGACCATTGGAAAGTGTCATAGGAGAATTAGAAATTATATTTGTGATATTATAAGTGGATTTTAAAGGGATACTTGGTCAAGGATGGCAAATTTAATAGCTGAAACATTAGCTACATGACCCATTCAGTCACAGAATCATCCTGAACTCGATGGGTTGGAAGATGGCAGGCGTCGGTGTCAGTTCCCTAGGCTGGAGTATTCATGAGAACTTTGTTACTAAATTATTTCCCAATTAGTGTACCTATCGTATAAATTTCTGATTAAGGTAATCATTTTCAAGATTTTGAATAAGATAATGTAATATATTCTAAGCAAGTTTGGGTGAAGAGGAAATGGAGAATAAACACTAAACTTTAGTTTACATCTGATCTACATTTTTCAACATTTTTTTTTAGTAGCCGGAGTTTGGGAATCGATTATGCATTCCTAAGAGGATATATAATTTAAGACTACCATGAGTTTTTAATGTCCACAATTACTCTGGTTGTATAGGCCGTGATCCGTGTGGCGCCGTTACATGACCCACCCCTAGGAGGGGGTTATCCCCCTTGTATTTTTAGTTAATTTTTTCCAAAATTTGTTGGCATTTTTGATATTTTATGGACACTGAAAATATACTTAACACTATTTTCTGTATAACACATGAACATTTTTATTTGGAAACATATATAGCTGAATTATGTTTATCTACATTACTGGTTGGTTATTTCTATGAACACTTCATTAAACACTTAACAATATTATATTGAAATCCTAACACGTGTTAGTTTACTGTATGTGTTGAAAATCCAAATCCATCAACGAACATTTTTTTTTTTTTTTTTATGAACACCATACGGGTAATCATCTAGATGTTCCAAAAATGGTACTAATGGCTGTGATGTCTCCCCCCCCCCAATCCACAATTAATCCACCTACCCGCTTGTGGAAACACATTGTCTATAATCGTTATATCTGTATATATGATGATATGACACAATTAAAAATTGAATCATTGTTCATAAATATGACAAAAATCGTGAGTTTGTGAAATTTGGTGAATGGTTATACATGTATGCTACCGCGTATACTTTTTATGTTATCTTATAATATTAATCACACAAATCAATAAATTTCTGTTATTTTTTCGGCAAGCAAAATTTTCATTCGGGCAAGCATTTTCGAGCTGTTTGAAAATTCACTTGCCGATCGGGCAGTGGCAAAAAATAGTTATGCTTAGCCACCCTGATTTACATATAGCAAAAATTGGCAGCTCAGGTCAATATTTATACACAAATTTGTGTCAAATTATGAGGTTACCACACAAATCATTTATTTTGAACACAACCATATATCATTCACCATTCATCAAGACTTGACAGAAATTACATGTAGATCATGATCAATAATGGCCTTGTCTCAAAATATTGGAGTTGATGGATGAGAGAGAAAGCATTCAGGGAAATTGTTATCCAAACACATGCTTGCCCAATCAGCTTTTAACTCTTAAGTACCTGTTACACCTGACCCCCCCCCCCTCCCCATGACAAAAGGGCATAACTGACATTTTTTTTCAAAATTGAGTTGTATAGTGTAGGGGACTCAGTACAGAACAAAAATATATTAATTAGAAGTGCCCCTTTGTTTCATAATCCACTTGTTAAAAGGACAATGAATAGGGCTTTATGTGTTGAACAAAACACATTTTGCTCAATATCTCCAAAACACCAAAATGTCAGTAATGCCATTTTGTCATGGAAGGGGGGCAGTGTGCCTGTCCCTGACATATAACATATCTATTGCTCTCTCCATTTTATTTTCTTTTTATTTTTCTATTCTAATTCTTGCTACACTGCACATCTAAAAAAAATAAAAAAATTAATCAACCATAAGCACCGAAGGACTTCAATTTTTTTAAGGTTTTTGTCAGAATTTGTTTTCCATTTTGGTGCAGAAAATTGATAGTGTAACCTAAATAGTTGAAAAAGGTGTTACAAATTTACAATAATAATAGGGGTAGGCTATACAGGGGGGTAAAAATGGTGATGTTTCAAATCAATTTAGGCTCATTCTTATTTGATGCAGGTTGATCTCCTGAGCATTTTGACACCAATTTTATGAAAATCGGCCAAAAATTGAGAAGGTGCCGCCCGAAAAACTGTTTTTGGTCCGGGGGTCTCATGGGGGTCTGAAAATCGTTATTCTACAGCAGTTATTTTCATAACTTTACCATTTGACAACCAATTTCAACCGTTTTCGTGGCATTTGCTAGGTTTTCTTGGACAGAGAATTCATTTAAAATGATAAAATTGACCTTAGGGAGCAGCTTAACCCTAACTCTGTGTGAGGGGGGAGGGCTGGGACTCCTGGGAGCCCCCCCCCCCCCCCGACTGTTTCATGCAACATACAGTATCTACAATGAGGAAAAACTCCCTGCCGCGATGTTTCATGACTTTTTTACTTGGGAAGGTTTTTTTTTCGGCACGACTTTATGAAAATCAGCCCGAAAAACGAGGAGGTGCTGCCAAAAACTGATGGGAGAAGCGGAGGGGGGGGAGGGGACGGGGCTTGTGTAACTTCGCCATTCTGCCACCAATTTTGACCATTTTTGTGTCATTTCCTAGGTTTTAGGTGTTAAGAAATGCATTAAGAATATTAATTTTTACTTCTGAATCCAACTTCTGTGTCAAATACATGTATATATTCATTCTGATTTTGTCAAGGATTATCGTGCTGGTAATGTCCCCTCATGTCATAGTTTCGGTAATGTCCCCTCACATCGACATTACTTTGTACTTCACTTTTACACGGACAATAATCAATGTTTTTAAATTAATACATGATCAAATATAAACTGGCTTCTTGTAGCAGGCAAATATCTGGTAAAATTCTTCATGTACAGTGACCTTGTCAGTACAAAATACAAATGCATCATGAAACAGCATATTATTCATGAACAGGTTGTAATATGATGAAAAATGGATGAAAGCTCTTCATAGTCTTGGAGATGATACAGTATCATGGATGCTGTGTATCCTATATTTGCATATTAACGTTCCCAAAACTGACTATAGATGCTTCTTAGTTTTACCTTTCTTTGATAGGTCTTTATCAAACAACTCCCACTGTGATTAACAACCATCATTTATTACAAGTTTGTTGGGTGCTTTGAGTGTTGCAACCATGATGCTCTAATTTGATGATAGGAAAGCTTTTAGAGCAGGAAGAATTATTATGAGAGCTAAAGGATTCAACAGGAAGTCCCAGCTTTTGTTCAGTTTCTCACAAAACTTTAATATTTCTTCTATTGAACACCTGATGTTTGGCTACTGGCTAACACACAGAATATGGAAAAGGACTTAGTTTAAGTTCAGAGAAGCTGCTGCAAACTCTTTGATGTACAGGATTTTTTTGCCACAGAGTCGGTCACACAAGTGACATGGTAGATGTGTAGGACTGCAGGTACATGTAGTTTAAGGAATTCAGATTTATTCAGGCCATTTAATGAAGGAAGTGATAACAATATCATAGATGAGTGAAATATTGATTTGCTACGATACTTCAAACTCCCAGTTTAAACAATAGTGGGGAAAATGATTTAAAAATGACAAAATTAGTCATTTTTACAAGTCCGGGATATTTTGAGAAATAATATGACCACGCAATATTGACAAAAATCTGCACACGTGTCGCCCATGATGTATACTGTTTAGTTATTTTTTTCCAAAATATTATTTTCATTAATTATGATAATTCAAGCATACTTTATGCATGAAATCAAGACTTTTTGCTCCAAATATGTTAATTTTTCGCCTAGTTCTAGAGACACTTTTACATACACTTTTTACATGCACTTGAAAAAACTACGATATCAAGATTATATTTTTATATATTTTATTGTCATTATTAAAAATTTCTTATGTATTTCTTTGTTTTTAGACCTTTTGTTTTGAATTGTTTTTTCAAGGAAAGTTGTCAGTGACACTTCTGCCTTCATAAATAGCATATATTTAATTAATTTGAATCAGTAACAGCGAAAACGTTCATACTTTATGATTTTAAGCTAAAGACACAATTTGCTAATTAAATTATACATAAAATCACGTTTTGAGCAATTTTTGGTCCAACGTGCAAAATATAAGTATCTTCAAAACCGCACACCCAGGCGTGGTGAATATCGTTTCACTGATGCACGGAACTTGAAAGGAAAAAGTCATGAAACATCGCGGCGAGAGCTTTTCCAATTGCAAATATGTATATCGCGTGAAACATTGAGGGGGAAGCCGGGGACCGCCCAAGCCCCCCTTCCCCCCAGCAGATTTAGGCTTAAGCTGCTCCCTGAGGTCAATTTTATCATTATAAATGAATTCTCTGTCCAAGAAAACCTAGGAAATGCCACAAAAATGGTTGAAATTGGTTGCCAAATGGTGAAGTTATGAAAATAACTGCTGCAGAATGACGATTTTCAGACCGCCTTGAGACCCCGGCCCAAATTAGTTTTTTGGGCAGCACCTTCTCATTTTTTGGCCAATTTTCATAAAATTGGCGTCAAAATGCTCAGGAGATCAAACTGCATCAAATAAGAATGAGCCTAAATTGATTTGAAACATCACCATTTTATAGCCCACCCCTAATAATAACAGTAAGATAACCTGATTTTTTTTGAATTAACTGGAATGAAGCATTATTCCTAAGGAAAAGGCAGGCCGGCTAACTAACAGGCATAAAGTTAAGAAAAAACATTTGAGTTCTTGCAACAATCAGGATCGGCACGTACACATGCCTGAAACTGACCAAGCCATGACCAGATGCATGCCACACCCGACGTGGTTAGTTCACGCCGCAGTAATGTAGTGATGCACTGTTTGGGAATCGATAAGATCCTCCCCCTATGACTGTTTCTGGCAAGTTATCTTAAGACAAGGCTTAGCAAAGACATAAAATAAACACAAATCAACTAATTTATCAGGGCCCTTGCGTTAAGTGTGAGTGTCGACAGTACAAATAGCCACTTATTGTAGGCTGTATTTATCACCATATAACCCATAATTCTCAACAATACTCTCAATGCCTCTTATTTCTTAACTTAAATGCCTGTTAGGTTGCCTGGGTTGCCTTCTCCCTTTAATACAATACAACCTGCTTTGAATTTGTAGTCATAGAAACAGTGATGGTCTTGTAAAATAAATCTAGTGTGTGTGTGTGTGTGTGTGTGTGTGTGTGTGTGTGTGTGTGTGTGTGTGTGTGTGTATGTGGGTGTGTGTATATGTGTATGTGGTGTGTGTAGGTGTGTGTGTGTGTGTATGTGTGTGTGTGTGTGTGTGGCTATATGTATTTGGTTGAAAATATGCACTATCATCATCATGCAAACAACATCCAAGTATTATGTTTTGTATCAGAATACAAAACATATAGTTATGAGAAACCCATCACTTTATTACACCCATTCATTCTATTTTACAGTCTTGTAAAAGGTCTTTCAGCACAAAGGCTCACAACTTAATAACGAAGAATAAAATGACAAAATATGTCAGTTTACTCTACCCTTTGCAAACATATACATAAAATCTTATGTATTATACTCTCTGTATGAATAGACAGGTAGATAGGTGAACAAGAAACTTGAAAATGTCAATTAAAAGTTTAATAAACACTATCAATGTATGTACAAAAAGGTTGAAAGAAACCCTAAATACATGTGTCGCTTATAAGAGAATGTACAATTACATTCATAATACATGCTGCTCATACGGAAATTAACTTGGTACAATTTGAACAGTAAACACTGTTGTTTACTATACACCATGACACAAAAAACATGATTCTGAAGAAATGTTTGAAGTTTTTAAATTGACAAAGCCATTTAATCAAACATTGTTAAACACTAACTAGATAGACCATGTGTAAATTAACAAAAGATATTGCATGTAGGAAGTTTAACAATTCATTCTGTCGACACAGGCCCAATATTGCTTGGCATAAATAAATGAGACATGCAACAATCACTCGATGACGGACTATTTCTTGATGAAATATGCCTTGTTCTGATTGGCTGCTCAAATCACCTGACTAAAACATATCGCACACACACACACACACACACACACACACACACACACACACACACACACACTATAACTTCTTTCTCTGTCTGAGCATGTGTCTCTAGATCATTATTACTCCCAAGGAGTAATAAAAGCTCTCATCTCGCAAATTGCGAGCAAATGCTACAATGTCAATTCCAACAATTCCTCAATACTGGCTACTATTCATGTTTCAGAGCATGCAACAATAGTGTAACCTTTACAGCTATATTCTAAATTTGTTTATCAATTTTTTCTTCTAATCAGGCTGAGGAGTATTTAAGAGCCATCACGACTGTAGACTAATGAAAGTTGCCAACATTTTTTATCTCGTTTCAGAAAGGTGAAGACCAGTTGTAAACATGTATATGGTGGTTACATCCACGCTACCGGTTTTGCTGATATACTAAGGTATGGTATTTATTCTATCATTTACAAAACTCAGTTATGTGTTTGTTTAATTTGTATTAGTAATATGTCAAACTGTTTTTTTTTTCATTTCTTTGCTCAATGTTTAACTAAGAAATCACATTACCATGACTTAAAAAAAGGAAGGTAAAAATTTTGTTGAATTTATCACTTAAAACATTACTAATTTGTTAGATTTATGTGTTATTATACTCAACATTTAAATCACATCATTTTCAACTGTATGCTGTTTTCCTATTTTTGTAGTGTTCTTATTTCTGTTTACATATTGTGGAGGAATCAAAGCTTTGATCTGGGGCTGTTTTACAAAATTTGCACTGCTGTTCAGTATTTTGTTAAAATAAATATGTTACATTTGGTTTTTGTTCGTTTTTACCTTTGCCTGATTGTCGGGATTTTCTTTTTCTACATAAAAAGAAGTAGATGTTAAATCAAATTCTGTATTTCTGTTAGTCATTAATATTTAGAACTAATTCACGAAAGAGTTACACACTGTTTTAAACTCATTTCTTCTCGCATCCACATCACCTATGTAACAACGTAGGAAATATACTGGGGTGACAGGCGATTTTAGCTCCCAAAATTAGCAAAATAGCCCCCTAAAATCACTAAACAGCCCTCAATTTTCTTCATAGGGTTCAATGTGTAACATACTAAAACCACTTAACTGGGATTGAATGTAGCCCCAAATAATAAAAGTTTATTTTCTGCCCTGCTATGTAATAAAGCATAATAGTTAGCTCTATGTTTGGTTATATTTGAGATTAAACAAAATATCAAAACAAGGTAAAGTATTAAAGCATGAATAATGCTGTGGATAAGACATAATGTAACTCTGTGAATACATAACCATTTTGTGAAAATTTGCAATTATTTTGTACAACTTGAACATCCCAGTATTTCGTAAATTACTGACATAACTCTTTGATGACCATGAAATCTAGTATTAGTAAAAATTAGACAGAATGTTGAATTACTTTCTGTAAAAAGTGTAACAAGTATTTCCTCATAATGTGCAAATCTTAATACATTTATACCTGATAATTTACAAATTGAAAGTAATTTGCAATCACAACTTTGATGCAAAGACAATGGAATCTCAGGACTTTTGTATATTTTCATTTCTATTCACTTTAGCTTTTCACAACTTGCCATTTGATTACAATTTCGCAGTAACATTTAATATTTGATTAAAGTAAAAATTCAAACAGATTTTTCCTCAAATGCAACCAGTTCACGATAGTTATCCATTTCTGTCATTCAGTTTTTATTTTGCTGGGGAGGGGGGGGGGGTATGGGGGTACGGTTCACTCTGACATTCTGACATTATCACTACAGAATTACCCAAATTCTACCAAGGGCAGAAACTAGGTGACAACAGATCTAAATAATTCAAGAAAATTACAGGATAAATGTTTTTAAGATGTAATCTATTTGAAATCCTTTTATTATTCACCACAAGAGCAAAATTTATTTCACATATATTACATTGTCTATTCACATAATTTCTCGTGTGCTACAGGTTCTATTGTAAAGCACTGCACATTCTATCCAGTGGAGAAGAACAACAGAAGCGAGTGAAACACGCATCAGCACTTGGAATATCGATCAATATTGAAAATTACGCCTCGTGACTGATTGATTATCTCGGTGTAGAGCGCTCTAATTTGTCACTCATGGAGAAACGATACACTATTAATGTATGCAGCGAGTTAGTTGATAATGGGTGTGTGCTAACAGAGAGGGCGAGCAAATTAAACAGCTACTAGCGTGAGAGTGGAAGAAATATATGTGCAAAGTGTCAAATAAAGCAACTGGGAGGATGTTTGATTGACAATCAGCAAATATATTTCATCACAAAAGTTGGAAGTGGTTGATTATTAGATTTAAACATTGACTGACTTACTGACGGGCACTTTGCGATCGACCACTTGAGGTTTTAAACGGATATTGATGGACACGATGATGATAACATCACAAACTCAATTTCGCGACAGTTCTTAATGGAATCTTGCATCTCAGGTACAATACTGCCGAGAAGGCGATCGTTACAATTGTTACCAATATCCAGGTCATAAACATGCTGTCAATCGCATTACGAATTCTGCCTTGCTGGAAATCGGACTTGGAATCCTGCCGTTCGGTAATTTCAGCGACAAAAAGTTATAGGCCTAAACAGAGTCAACTTTTGTCTTCACATAGGTGGAATAACAACAGCAATATTTTTCACTTGCCTGGTTCAAATTAAGTTTATTACTTCAAGATCATTCATTTACGGAATACAAGACTTCAGCATAATGTAACAATGTTGTTGCACAATGTCTTATGACATTTAATATTGCCATAGAGTTGATGCCACAAATACACAAATCTGTGATGTTTCAATTTCAGTTCAACTAATGTGACAGAAAATACATTGTCATGGAAACAGTTGCGACCGGCACCAGATTTTTCACAACATTGCCCAGCGAACAACCTTTCGTCACCGATCCAGTGCTTCTAACATTACAGCTGGTGTACTTGGGAATAATTTGTTTTTTAGGAGCACTGGGAAATATCATGATCATCGTGGCGATGGTATCCACGAAACAACTCCGCTCCCCCGGAAACATGTTCATGGTCAATTTAGGGGTGGTGGATTTGGTCACGAACGTCATGACCATACCGATCCTCATGACGTCGATAAGCTACAACAGATGGATATTCAGCGACGCGATGTGTCATACCACAGCGTATGTTTCGATCATATGCCTCGGTCAGTCCGTGCAAACTCTGGCGCACATTGCCGGGGCGCGATACCTACTGATCACGAAGCCGCGACGGGTGTATCAACGATTCTGTTCGTGGAAGGCGGTCATCTTGAATATAACGTTTATATGGTGTTCCACGATATTGATCGTGATCATGCCGGAATACGGATTTGGTGAAATCACATATGACCCGTCGTTCGGAATTTGTAGCATCTCTTCTGAGAGCATGAACTCATGGATTTACACGACAGTTCTCGTATGTCACGCAATTCTCACTACGATGATACTCATTCCATTATTCTACTTTCTAACTTGCCACAAAGTCATGTCGAGCCGACGCCGCGTTCAGCAAGGGAATGTGCT
>JZLH01S0422751.1:0-14490 GCA_001188425.1 Eucidaris tribuloides
TCATTGGTGGCTCATAGTTCATACTTGGTCCTAGTTACATCAAAATCCGATCAGGGGTTCTCAAGTTATCGCGGTAACGAGATCCGGTAACGGACGGACGGACGGACGGACGGACGGACGGACGGACGGACGGACAACCCGAAAACATGATGCCTCCGGCAACTTCGTTGCGGAGGCATAAAAATAACTTCAAATTATCAAATATTATTTGAAAACTGGAAATAACCAATTATGATAGCTCTACTACTCTGATTTGGGATTCAGACTCAGCCAGTAGGGTAAGCAAAAAGAGCAAGCTATGAACTCAGACTTAACACTTGAATCTGATAATATCATTAAGAGCTTCATAGAAACATAGTTCATTCTGCTTGATTATATTGATTTGATAATTTGATGTGTGGAAAACAAATCTTGTATAGTGCATCGACTGTCATGTGAAAGCTATGCTATTACATACGACTTCCTTATTTTAGTATGTAATGTTAAGTTGATGTAATTGCTTGGTTGAATGTATACTTCCAAACTCTTTCTGTCAATGTGTGGTATTTTGTGAGTTGAAAGTGAGAGTGGAAATGTTCAATTAATCATAGTTTCCTATCGGGTTTCCATGAAAAAGGGAAGTTCTAAAACACAACTGGGTAGATTTTCGATATTTCACATTTTGAATGATTGAGAAGTTTACCTCACCCAGTAGCGGATCGGGGGGGGGGGAGGGAGGGGGAGGGGGAGGGGGTTAGGGAGTTTAACCTTTCCTCCCTTGGTCTGCCAAGTGAAATTTTTTGTAGTCTTTTTGTGTTAGTATATGTGTGCCATATAAACCAGTCAAAACATCGATGACAATGTGACCGACTGTGGCAGAAAGTCAATTTGTGAATGATTGTAATCACAGTTGAAAGTTGAATTTACTGAAATCAGTGAAGGAGGACACTGAACAGTCATAGTAGGCTAAAGTGTGCTTAATTTTACCTATTGATCATGCCGACAGAACTGAACGCTGATAGTCGGCTAATAGTCGGAGTCGTGAGTTTTGATTGGCGACTTGTCGATGTCCAAAAATCCTGGAGTCGTGCAACACTATCTGATAGTATCATTAAAGGCAGTGGATCTCATTTGCAAACATTCCCGCAGACCAGGAAAAGATAACCCATGCCCTAAGGCTAATGATGAAGGGCGTGTCTGGGAAATCTGGGGGTCAGTAATTACCTAGAATTTGAAAAATGTGAAAGAAAAACAATAGCCGTTTAGTGTATGTTTTATGGCAGGAATTTTTTTCTCGCGAGAAAAAATTCAAATCAGAGACCAACGGTCACTATAATTCCACTAAAACTGAGTTTCCAGCTCCTATATTTTGCTAAAGGTTCCCAGATTGCATTTCTTCTAAATGCCATTGTATTTACACAATGTTAATTTTTAGGCATGCAAAAGAGATGCCTTGTCTTTAAGCGCTTCATAGAAACATAGTTCATTCTGCTTGACTATATTGATATGATACTTTGAGGTAGGGAAAATAAATCTTGTATAGTGCGTCAACTGTCATATATGAGAGCTATGCTATGTGACTTCCTCATTTCACTATATGTAATGTTCAGTTGATATCATTGCTTGAATGAATGTATAATGTACTTCCACACTCTTAACATCAATGCGTGGTATTTTCTGACTAGAAAGTGAGAGTGGAAATGTTCAATTAATTTTAGTTTCCTATCGGGTTTCTATAAAAAAGGGAAGCTATAAAATACAACTGGGTAGATTTTCAATATTTCACATCTTGAATGATTGAGAAGTTTACTTCACCCAGTAGCGGATCTTGGGGGGGGGGGGGGTAACCGTCCTCTCTCCTTGGGCTATAAAGTGAAATTTTTTGTAGTCTTTTTGTGTTAGTATGTCAGGAGAACTAAAACGTAATGCAGCATCTGTTTAAAAAGCAGTGCAAAACATTACAAAAATCCGCCATTGTCACCACATTTCACCGGAATTTTAGAAGGGGATTGATAGATATAAAAATTCATTTCAATGCAAAATTTCTTCATTAAACTCTGAAATTATGAAGTTCATTCCAGATAATATGTGGCTCTCCATTAGTAATATCATAAGTTATGTCTAAACATGTCAATCATAAGAAATTTTAAGTAGAATTAAACATTAGAGAATCTTAGTAGTCGTCAGTAGCTGTGTAATCGAAAGCAGATGCTGAATTGTTTACAGATTACAGGATTAAAAAATACATAAGGAAAAATGATTGAAGTACTTCTAATGTTAATGACATCAAACACATTTTACACCTAACAAAAATTGTATATTGCTGTTGTGCATTCAACATGAATGCACATTATGCAAAACCATGAACCTTTAGCTTTCGTTAATAAATGGGCACTCCAATTATACTAAGTTCATGACAAAATTGAAACCATGTTGAAAATCAGCAAGATGTCTGCATCAAATCAAAATTCCTGGACAATTTGTCTAAAGTGAAATTGAAAAAAAGTCACTATGTCTGAGACAAATTAAAATTCATATTCGAATTGATATCTCTGTAAAGCTGGAGTATAGCTTGTATATTATGTAGATGTTTTATGTTATAATTGATGGACAATATTCATCTGTCAAACACTGCTGGCCATCAATCCTTCAAAATGTTGAAATGCGTGTGGAGGGTTAAATGACAAAACTTAACCCGGAGGGAGGCAATGCACTTCAGACCGTAAGACAGAAAATTCATTGAAATCTTGCTGTGAAATATGGTGACAGTTTATACACATGGCGTGGTTGTTTATGCATGCATCTCTGCTTCATTACAATTTACATGCTTTTGGGCACGGGTTCCGCACGATAAGCGAGATTCCCGGGACGCGCATATAACGCCGATCGGAATAGATGCATATAAATGAAAGGACGGCTTGAATTGCGATGGCTCGATAGACGAACGGAGTTGACGGGACTATACGGTATAATTTGTTATTGATTCCTGGGGAAGGTGGATTGTTGGGAATATTCAATAATTTTTTTTTCTCCAAATAGTTCCCAAGAAATAATAGAGTAAAAATTAGATCCTGACAATCAGACAATAATGTCTGATTGTCAAATGGTATGTTCTTCTGTATACCAGTATATTTAGTAAAGTTACTTTTTCGGCTCGCAAAAGAGACGCTTTGCCCTCAAAACATTTTATTGAGGATCTTGTTACCACCAGTTCCAAGGAGCTGTGGGTTTATGTTCGCAATTGATGTCATGGTAATTACCATTTCTGGATTAAAGTAATGTAACCAACTGACCACAATAGGAGTTCCACAATAGATGCATGAATTTCACATTCAATTCTCGGAATTCCAGTAATTTCACAGTTTTATGTGTCATGAAAGTGAGAAAGTTTAGTACTTACTGCACTAGGAGGTAATATCTAATCAAATGTCAAGAGTGCAAGTACATGATGGCCGATAGATAGATGAGGGACTGGAATAAAATACTTTGGTTGATGTTATTCAAAAGTTTAACCCGATTAGAGAATAAATTTTATGAGGGATGAAAGTGATCTTTTTTTTTAAAGTCATAATGAGTGTTAAGAGTGTATTGACTTTCTATGTTTGGATTAAATTTGTTATTTTTTTTGTTGACACTTTGATTTTATGTAACTTTCCATGCATATTTCCCAGTCTTTTCCCTCCCTTTCTCTCCTCCCATTTTACAATGCTTTTAGTCTCTAGTGTATATTTGTGGTAAGTTTATGTTTGAGCTCTATTAATTTAGTTGGTTAATATATCTCTGATGCTTTTATGTACTTTTATGTGCAGAAAAGAAGAAGTGTCAAAAATCAGTATGGAGCCCCGGAAGGGATCCGGAGATGCAATCATATATAATTCATGTAGTTATTATTATTTTTTTTATATTATTATTTTATTTTTTTTCATGTCCCTTCCAGGGCATGAAACTAATATTTTTCTCACTCAAATTTTTTTATATTCATGTTCCTTCCGGGACATCAAATTTTAATCTTTTCACCAGTATAAAATTGTACCACATGAAATTTCGGATATATGATCTTGCGAGATGCCGTATGAGCGCTACGTCATTGACGTTTTCTAGTTTGTAGTCTTTTTGTGTCAGTATATGTGTGCCATATAAACCAGTCAAAACATCGATGACAATGTGTGACCGACTGTGGCAGA
Source organism: Eucidaris tribuloides (assembly GCA_001188425.1). Taxonomy (NCBI): domain Eukaryota; kingdom Metazoa; phylum Echinodermata; class Echinoidea; order Cidaroida; family Cidaridae; genus Eucidaris; species Eucidaris tribuloides. The sequence goes on from JZLH01S0422751.1 coordinate 4,164, forward strand.
AAGTCAATTTGTGAATGATCGTAATCACAGTTGAAAGTTGAATTTACTGAAATCAGTGAAGGAGGACACTGAACAGGCTAAAGTGTGCTTAATTTTACCTATTGATCATGCCGACAGAACTGAACGCTGATAGTTGGCGAATAGTCGGAGTCGCGAGTTTTGATTGGCGACTTGTCGATGTCCAAAAATCCTGGAGTCGTGCAACACTATCTGATAGTATCATTAAAGGCAGTGGATCTCATTTGCAAATATTCCCGCAGACCAGGAAAAGATAACCCATGCCCTTAGGCTAATGATGAAGGGCATGTCTGTGAAATCTGGGGGTCAGTAATTACCTAGAATTTGAAAAATGTGAAAGAAAAACAATAGCCGTTAATGTATGTTTTATGGCAGGAATTTTTTTCTCGCGAGAAAAATTTCAAATCAGAGACTAACCTTCACTATAATTCAACTAAAACTGAGTTTCCAGCTCCTATATTTTGCTAAAGGTTCCCAGATGGCATTTCTTCTAAATGCCAATGTTAATTTTTAGGCATGCAAAAGAGATGCCCTGTCTTTAAGCGCTTCATAGAAACATAGTTCAGTCTACTTGACTATATTGATATGATACTTTGAGGTAGGGAAAATAAATCTTGTATAGTGCGTCAACTGTCATATATGAGAGCTATGCTATGTGACTTCCTGATTTCACTATATGTAATGTTCAGTTGATATAATTGCTTGAATGAATGTATAATGTACTTCCACACTCTTAACATCAATGCGTGGTATTTTCTGACTAGAAAGTGAGAGTGGAAATGTTCAATTAATTTTAGTTTCCTATCGGGTTTCTATAAAAAAAGGGAAGCTATAAAATACAACTGGGTAGATTTTCAATATTTCACATTTTCAATGATTGAGAAGTTTACTTCACCCAATACCGGATCGTTGGGGGGGGGGGGGTTAACCTCCCGTCCCCTTGGGCTGCCAAGTGAAATTTTTTGTAGTCTTTTTGTGTTAGTATACGTCAGGAGCACTAAAACGTAATGCAGCATCTGTTTAAAAAGCAGTGCAAAACACTACAAAAATCTGCCATTGTCACCACATTTCACTTGAATTTTAGAAGGGGATTGATAAATATAACAATTCATTTCAATGCAAAATTTCTTCATTAAACTCTGAAATTATGAAGTTGATTCCAGATAATATGTGGCTCTCCATTAGTAATACATGTATCAAAGTAATGTCTAAACATGTCAATCATAAGAAATTTTAAGTAGAATTAAACACTAGAGAATCTTAGTAGTAGTCAGTAGCTGTGTAATCGATAGCAGATGCTGAATTGTTTACAGATTACAGGATTAAAAAATACATAAGGAAAAATGATTGAAGTACTTCTAATGTTAATGACATCAAACACATTTTACACCTAACAAAAATTGTATATTGCTGTTGTGCATTCAACATGAATGCACATTATGCAAAACCATGAACCTTTAGGTTTCGTTAATAAATGGGCACTCCAATTATACTAAGTTCATGACAAAATTGAAACCATGTTGAAAATCAGCAAGATGTCTGCATCAAATTAAAATTCCTGGACAATTTGTCTAAAGTGAAATTGAAAAAGAGTCACTATGTCTGAGACAAATTAAAATTCATATTCGAATTGATATCTCTGTAAAGCTGGAGTATAGCTTGTATATTATGTAGATGTTTTATGTTATAATTGATGGACAATATTCGTCTGTCAAACACTGCTGGCCATCAATCCTTCAAAATGTTGAAATGCGTGTGGAGGGTTAAATGACAAAACTTAACCTGGAGGGAGGCGTGCACTTCAGACCGTAAGACAGAAAATTCATTGAAATCTTGCTGTGAAATATGGTGACAGTTTATACACATGGCGTGGTTGTTTATGCATGCATCTCTGCTTCATTACAATTTACATGCTTTTGGGCACGGGTTCCGCACGATAAGCGAGATTCCCGGGACGCGCATATAACGCCGACCGGAATAGATGCATATAAATGAAAGGACGGCTTGAATTGCGATGGCTCGATAGACGAACGGAGTTGACGGGACTATACGGTATAATTTGTTATTGATTCCTGGGGAAGGTGGATTGTTGGGAATATTCAATTTTTTTTTCGCCAAATAGTTCCAAGAAATAATAGAGTGAAAATTAGATGCTGACTTAAATGGTATGTTCTTCTGTATACCAGTATATTTAGTATCGTTAGTTTTTCGGCTCGCAAAAGAGACACTTTGCCCTCAAAACATTTTATTGAGGATCTTGTTACCACCAGTTCCAAGGAGCTGTGGGTTTATGTTCGCAATTGATGTCATTCTAATTACCGTTTCTGGATTAAAGCAATGTGACCAACTGACCACAATAGGAGTTCCACAATAGATGCATGAATTTCACATTCAATTCTCTGAATTCCAGTAATTTCACAGTTTTATGTGTCATGAAAGTGAGAAAGTTTAGTACTTTTTTCCTGCACTAGGAGGTAATATCTAATCAAATGTCAAGAGTGCAAGTACATGATGGCCGATAGATAGATGAGGGACTGGAATAAAATACTTTGGTTGATGTTATTCAAAAGTTGAACCCGATTAGAGAATAAATTTTTATGAGGGATGAAAGTGATCTTTTTTTTAAAGTCATAATGAGTGTTAAGAGTGTATTGACTTTCTATGTTTGGATTAAATTTGTTATTTTTTTTGTTGACACTTTGATTTTATGTAACTTTCCATGCATATTTCCCAGTCTTTTCCCTCCCTTTCCCTCCTCCCATTTTACAATGCTTTTTGTCTCTAGTGTATATTTGTGGTAAGTTTATGTTTGAGCTCTATTAATTTAGTTGGTTAATATATCTCTGATGCTTTTATGTACTTTTATGTGCAGAAAAGAAGAAGTGAATTAAATTGAATTGATATGTTAAAGGACTGATTGTCACTTTTGTGGACTGTTTTGAACTCAAGTTTAAAGGAGAATTTCTCTGTACAGTCAGTAATGTGAATTATGTGAATTATGTGAATTATGTGAATCCAGAATATTTTCTGAAATCCAGTGTTGAAATTTGAGTAAGTTTGGTTTTAAAGACTTTTAGTAACACAAGATACTAAAAACTTTTACATGATACATGTAGTTTTTCAAAAACTTGAATAAATATACTGCCATGTGGTAAAATCATGACCGGAAGTTCCCTTTTCACTTAGAGAAATTTTTCTGAGAAAAGTTTTAGGCAACTAGCCTCGGGTTGTCACATAGCATTTTGCGACAGTTGCCTGAGACATAGTCCATTGTATTAACCAAAAATTATGACCATGCTGTAAGTGGAAAGCTATTCCATTTTGGGTATGTTCTTTCTTCTTAACATGTCAAACATTTTTGAATAATTCCACATTTTTAAGCAACTGTAGGAGTATAGTGTCAACTTTCATCAGCTGTAACTTTTTACACAAGCATGATAGACAAAAGTGTTCCATACAGAAGTTGTAAATGAATTTTTTTTTCATACTGTTTGAATACATTTCAAGTTCTAATGGAGTTTTGGAAGGTAATTATTTCATTGATATCTAAATCAATGTTTACTGTAATCTCCATGGAACAATGTTATCATACATGTCTCTAGTTTGTGTAAACACAATTGGTAAATTTTAGGGGATGCTATCATTGCAGAAAACATTTCATACCTGTGTGTAAACATTGGAATGAAACAAATGTACTCATGTAGGTGCAACATCAAAATGGCTGCCAATCTGTCTGTATTAAGTGGTTACATTTGCTGACATATGCCCTTCTGTGGCATACACAGATTTGAATGCCATTAATTTCTACGATAATCATATCTTCTTTTTTTTTTCAGGAATGGTGCGAACATTTACTGAAGCTAGCGTTTCACAGAGCTGCCCAAAACCCATCACCTGCAATGCTGCTACGCAAAATGTAAGTAAACAACAATTTATATAAATATGTATTTCAGTGATTAAATACATGTATGATTAATGATTAACTGTACCAATGACTTTAAACTACTATACGTCAACTTTGTTGAATCATAGAGAAATGCAAACAACTCGGCTACAATCCATCCAGAATATCGTTATCAGCAAATGTTCTGAGATAGGAATCCCCTTGCTACAGTACACAGTTTAAGGGAATGAATACCCATATATTTTTTTTGGCTGTAAAAAACATTAAAGGCAGGGGACAGATTTGTTTTCAGATGAATATATATTATCTATTAATGCCATAAACCTCATATGCTGTGAAACACTTCCATTTGTGAGAAATTAATTGAAAATGAAAATAATGTTTGGGCTGGAGGAGGGGGGGGGGTGCAGTGGCATCTGCATCACTAGCAAACACAAGGCGGGGTGGGGGGGGGGGCAAGCTTTTATACGTAAACAAAGGCTTGTCCCCCATATATTGTGTTTGTAAATCTGACACCACGGAGGGGGGGGGGGGGTTGTAAACCCCCAAATTTTGTCTTGGGAACTGTTTCATATCTGCTGTTCATTTGAAAATCACAATCTGTTCTTTAACCCGTTGGAGACGATTTGGTTTCACTATAACACACATTTTCCATTGACCCCAAAACAAGTTAACTCGTACTTAGTCTTCAACAGATTAATTTTTGGTTCCTTAGATTTTTTTAAGGCTGACAGGAAAATACTAAGCATACGTAATGAAAGAATGGTGAAAAAATTTGTCAGATCAACCAAAACTATACTCTGACTTTAACACAGAATGATCGTAATGTCAGAGTGTACCATATGTATGCATGACACATTTCATGTAACCTTTTTCCAATAGCAGTAAATGATGTGTATAATGCTCTGGGAACTGATTACTTTCATGCCTGGTTATGTGGAATAACTGTGAAATAATCTAGATAACCAGGCATGAGCGTGATCATGATGCTAAATGAATGATATACAACTGAAACCCAAATTCAATTATAGAAAATGCATTTTTAATTCTGTACAAATTATAATAAGCCTTACGGAGCAGAGAATCTGATGTGACAAACGAAATGTAGAGTCACAATTCGCGTCCTTCTCTGTACAAGTAGACGTGTCTTGTGGGTAACGGGCAATTTTATGAGGACCTTTGGAAAATTAATAATTGCAACGATTCATCCTTTGGGAGGAATTAAGATGCAAATGAGTTTGTGGACATGGTAATTTCACCTTCAGTGTAGGCTTCCTGAACTCTAGTAGTAGAGGATGAAGATTATATATGAGAGATATCTTAGTGTTTATATTCCACATATACTCGCCATATGGCCAGCAGAAGAACCCTAACATATATTCCCGGCAGAAGGGCCTTTACACTAAATTGTCTCTAACTTGAAAACCATTGGCTTTTTTCACATGAAATCTAAATAATGTGATATTTTTTGGATCCTTCTGTCAGTCTGCCAAGTGCAAATATAAAAAAAGACCATATTTTTCAAATTAGAGAAATATAATTTACTGTTAATGCCCTTTTGCTGGGAACATAAGCTAAGGCCCTTCTGCAGGGCAACACAATGAAATATTCTTTTTAAGGCCAGTGTATAGTTTTTGACAAAATTGTCTTGATTATTCTTTGATAAGTATGGTATTGTACATAGAAGATATCAGATAATATCATCAAATCTGTATGTGCCAAAAATTGTTTAGAATGGCATATTTTTATTTTGTTTGTTTAAATGATCAGTGAGCAGTCATATATCATTTGGCAAAATATCAGGGGACCCAACACTTTTATTAATTCTTTTATTCAATAGAAAATGTTTCTAATATGATCATTGCCCTAGTAGGGAATGCAAATTTATTGCTTTTGACCATGTTGTCATGTTGGATGGGGGGATGTGTGATAGTCTGTCAAGCAGTGATTAGGCAGGGCCTTATAATCTCATGTCCGGTAGAAGGGCCCTAGCATACGTTCCCGGCAGAAGGGCCCTTAACAGTAAATTTTCTCCAGTTTGAGAAATATTGCCTTATTTGATATTTGCACTGAACATACTGACAGAAGGATCTAAAAATATCACACGACCTTGTACTCATGTAAAAAGGGCCAATGGTTTTCCAAGTTAGAGGCAATTAAAGGTTAAGGCCCTTCTGTCGGGAACATTTGCTAGGGCCCTTCTGCCGGACAAGCAATGAACAATTGTGTTCTTCTGAGCACGGTCAGGTATGTGGATTATATATATGGCTGTCCACAAGCTAACCCCTTACCCAAATGTGCAATATATATGAAAACCAAAAAGTGTCAGTGTTACACACGCCTGTTGCAGTCAGAAGATGACAGTGACAGCGTTGACGATAAATATGACAAAAGTCTTTACCATGGTTTTTGTTTAAAGTGTAACAGTCGCCCACGCAACCAGTCCCATAGAAATAGCCACTTAGACTCACAGATTCAAGCACCCTCTAACTCACTTATAAATCCGTGCCCATGCATGAATGTACCACCTACTGGTAGCCCCATTTAGAACAGTGTATGGCAGTAAATATATGCATAATCAAATGTGAAACTTAATAAATATCAAACTGAAACTATGAGAATTTATAATTAAAAAAAACAAAAGTAGGTCTTTAGCGTGGATTTGAATTTGCATGTATCAAAGTCCTTGTTGGAACTAATGAAAGGAGTTTGGGGGAGGTTATTCATTGATTTGCTGCCATATAAAGCTGTATCATTGAATGTCTTGGATTTCACACATATTTCAGAGAGAATTTTATTTTGACTATGACCGGAGATTGTGACTAGGCTGGTATTGCTTGATGAGTTCAGTAAAACAGAGTGGACATTTCCATAAAGACATTTCAAAAAAAGAGTGAGAACTTTAAACTGTATACAAGCTCTTATCGGTAGCCAGTGAGCCTACGTGAATACGAAGGATCGGAGTTATGTTTTGAAATTGCCAATGTATGTGTACATTGTGTCAGTGCTATAGTGTATGATAATGCATGTACACGTTGTTGTCGTCAATATTTTGAAATGGCTTCGAATGTGACCAGCATACCGTGGTACAAGTACTTTCGGGCGCAAGAAGTGGAAACTCGATAGCCTTTTCAAGGGAAATTCAAAATTCTGCGTAGGTGAGAGTTTTAGAACTGGTAAGGGTACTATGCACTCTATCGCAACAAACAGAGTTGTCATGGTGATTAATGCAAATACCCCACTTTAAAGCCCAAGTATTGTTTTGATAGATGGTAAAAAATGAAATTCTTTGCATTTATGTATTTTAGATTCAGCTATATGATCTATCAATGCACTGAAAATTGCTTGCTCTGAAACTGTCTCACTTCTGAGAAATTACGCAAAATGGAAATTATTGGGAGGAAGGGGGTGGAGGCCGACATTTCCCGTAGGTAATGTACATACCACTACATGCTCTCCTAAAATCAAAACATCATGATTTGTCACTATTTAAATTTTCAGAAGGTTTGATGTTGTTTCTGATGTCTGGGGTGACAATGTTGTCTGATTGACCAAAACTATACTTGGGCTCTAGGTTACAAATGTGCGTACAGTTTTAGAAGGGAATATGTTTATATCTTCATGTGCTAAATAGACTTTGGAAGGTAATGTAATGCATAGTTAAACCTGCTATAGTGACTGGTCACCTGATTAGAGAGACCACCGCTCTATAAAGACCACAATTTCTGTTTCTCTTGAAAATTGCTTCTCATTTGAACGTGTGTTGAACCTGTACTTATCACCTACTCATAAAGACCACTTTTCTTATATCCCTTGCTTGAATTTATAGACAGGTTTCACTGTAAATGACTATTTTGAAGATATATGGCATAAAGTCTGTCACACTCTGTTGCTAAATATATCATAGTTATTGTTGTCTAATAGCTGAAAAATAAAAGCTCTTTTGTCATGTTTTCAGACGGACGTGCGTAAATGTAAGCAACCCCAACAAAGAGCATTGGCTATGTGATTGAGTGTGTAGATGTGTGGCACAATGCGTTCTAAATAAAGTGAAGGCTAAATCTATAAGTCACATCAAATCAAACTCAGAGCATGGAACCTTTTGGAACCTGTGTATCTGAGTAGGTAACAGAAAATATTAAAGGTACAGCATCTCTTTTGCATCCCTCCTGTAATACAACAAAACATCCATTTTGCCCATAGGCTAGTTGTGAAGGACATGTCCGTAAAATTTGTAGATCAATAATTATCCAGAATTTGAAACATGCACAAAATAAACTACTTTTTACTGTGTGTTTTGGGCTAATTGAACTGAATCTGTTTAATAAAATTATTTTGGTAAATATCTATTGGCCTATTAAAGTATGAATATAAATCTGCATGGGTAGAGTGTGTAAAATTTGTCTTGTAGCAAAAATATGCATATGGGCAATTCCGTGATTAGTTACGTTACACTTTTTGACAAACTTTACTCAACATTTGGCTCATACATGAATATGCTTTGATATTATTTTTCTGTTTTGGTACTGTCAGTTCCCTAGACTGGCACCTACTTCACAACATCAAGCAAAATCAAGAAACATGTTTCAGCGGATAATAACAAGAACTTTAATTATGGTTAGTTTTGTTACATAAAGAGGACATGGAAAAAAATGACAGGTCTATATGTCCTCAAAGTTTCCTCAACCTTTTTTCAACTGAAACAAACTGTGGTATTCATGCTAGTTCTGGTGTCTCGATAAGCCATTTGATAACTTATTGATAAAAATCTTTCCATTTTTAACTACAACAGCAAAAACATGGTTAGTTACGTTACGGTTAGTTACGTTACATTTTGTCCATCGACACAAATTTGCGTTTATTCATGTCTTTTTCAGATTTAGTATGCATATGTAAGGCTTTATTACTTTCAAAACAATGTGAAGAGGCTATTGGCATGGAAAAAACTGCAGAATAAATGATAGTTTTTCATAAAACTGAGATTTAGTCACACTAGTCCCACATGTGGTATTTCATGTATGGTTCTGATTCTCCTAGAGGGTGCTGTTGAAGACGTAAACTTAAGAGTAGAAATGATGTCCCCCATTGTTTCTTCATGATTCATACCCATTTAAACCATTAAAATGTAATATGATTCGAGATAGAGCAATTTACATAATTTGTGATTTGTCCAATAATTCACGGAATTGCCCATATGGTACACATTTGAAATTTGAAAATAAATCTCATAGCATACACGATCAACACCTATGCAGGACAAGGGTCTGAAAGTAGACTACTAATTTTGGTATGGGCTACATAATAATCAATTCAAAATCCAGTGGTCAGTATAATCCTGACAAAACTTAAATCTAGCTCCTAAACTTAAAGGTAGAAAGGACTAAAATCTCACAGATTGGTACAAAATTGATACTCAATGCTAGTACAAAATGAAACTAGCAAGAATCAACTTATCACCAGTGACTTGTTATGTGTTGATTAATTACTTCTAAATTAATGGTCATCTCAAACTTTGCTCACAGTACAAAGTTCAAGATAAATGGACCTGAGGTGCGGTGAATGCCCGTGTATCGTTAAAAGTATGCATCACAACATTCATTTTAAGCATGTAAAAGATATTGATTTTTTGTCTTTCTTTAACCCTCTTAGTCCCAAGCAGTGACTGCTCCATACCAAAAACTACACAAAATTAAATCTATGGGACTGAGAGAGTTTATTGAAGTATAGGAACCCTGCAGGAAGAGGCCGCTTGTAGATCAATGGACTGAAACATGCAGATACTCCTGACAGCAATAAGGAGATCATTGCTCAAATTGACCTGGGGGAATCTTGGATAATTTAACCACACTAAAGTAAAAATTTGTTAAGGGGACATAATCTCTAAACTATCCTACCTGATTTAACTTGATGAGTCATGATGGTTTCAACCCTTGAATGTCCTCAGTACATTCTAATACGTTATCTTCAGGAGATAAATGATGACGTATAGTTTACTTGACCTACTCCAAGCTGTTGGATTACATACAAATTCTGCATCTACTGCTTCTGAAACATGCCAGCATGAATTGAAAGGGACCCTGAAATGTAGCATTTTATGTTTGGAAGAATTACCCGTACAGAGGGTACATGTAGTACATGTAAATCTAAAATTAATACAACTTCGAAATCAGACAAAATCTGTTTCTGTTTATCCGTTTTAATTGTCTTTTCTAATTCTGAAAGGGATCTTCTACCGTAATGGGCCATTTTTGGAAAAAAGTGATCATATGTTAAATTTTAAAGGAATTGTTCACTCAAAACAAAAGAAATTGTTGAAATTAGTGTAGTAGAGATAGTCTAAGCTAATTATTTGTACCAAAGAGTGTTCTAGGGCGATTCCGTGCGTGTCGTATGGGATATTTAGAG
>JZLH01S0422850.1:0-11955 GCA_001188425.1 Eucidaris tribuloides
TCCCCCCCCCTCCCAACACACACACACACACTTTAGAGGAGAGGGGGTGGCCTGTACAATCATCCCCCTCCCCCACTTTTCAACAATTTTTTGTGTATTAATCATTGATAAAATTACTATAATGAGAATTTCTCCTAAAATGACTTTAAAATGCTTAAAATCCTTCAATTTTAATTCTAAAAAAACTCAAAATCCCCCACTTGGTCGCTTCGTTCTCTCGCTTGCACTTTCCCTCAATAATTTAAACTTTTTGGCCCCGGAAAATTCCTGCGTATTGCATGGTTTTAAAGGTAATCTCCACTGCAAGAATTAAAATATGATAGTATAGTTTTTATCAATCACTTTGAAAATGTGTAGTCCTCCAACTTTAAAATATTTATTTAAAATGTTGGTTTCAGAATGTAGTATTATTTTGGCAGACAGAGACCAGCAATCTCAATTGCACAAATTAAAGTACACTGTCATAGATTGGGAGGATGGGGATTGGGGGATATATCCCACCACTTTTCGGGAAGGGGGTGGGGATGATCTATACAAATATAGCCCCACTTTTCAATAAAAAGGTATGTTTGTGTTTATTCAAAATAGTACTATTGCAGTCACCTCAGGGCCCATGGGAAGTTGTATTGAATAGAAGCAGAATAGGGACACATGTACATGTAGTGACAGTTTGAGAAGATCTGGCAAATAAGAGTAAAGGATGTGAATTGTGGAAAATTACAATATTGGCAACACGGCCGAAAAAAGTATGGTATTAAATTCTGCACATGTGTAATTTAAGGACATTCATCATTATTGTTGTAGAGTTTGAAATCCTTGCATAAATTCTAACTGGCATTTCTACTCATGATTTCCTCTGTTTGATCACACAGTGTGTAGCTTTCCGTGATATCAATGCCGTCGCACCAATCCATTTTCTTGTCATCCCAAGGAAGGACATTCCCTGCTTGAGTGAGGCAGATGACAGTGACAGTGAGGTGAGTACTAAGGGGGCATCCCAACCCCCCTCCCACCCATGTTGATTGATTTTCTTTTTCCTTGTCTGAACTGATCCACTTGTTTGAACCCTTTTTGTGCTGACAATGCACCGGTTTGCCAGCACTTTACTGGTAAGCGCCCCCCTTTAGAAAAAAAAAATGGGTTATGATAATGAAATGTTCACAATTGTGAACGTGATGCCCTTTTTTGTCACATCGATTAACACCGTGGTACAGTTTCCCTTCGGACTTGATAACCTCTTTTGTTTTGTGCTTGTCACATCAATTTGCTACATACATAAAGAACACACCCCTTTCAAAAATCCAGGGTATGCCTATGTGCACCCACGTATAAAACATATAACTTTTAATCTAACTTCCGGTACAAATGATGTTGTCCACGAAATGAAGAAATATTGAATAATCTGTTTAAAAATTAGATTTGCGTTGGTTAGATTTTTTTTTTTTTAGGGGAAATTGTACTGTTTTTGAAAAGTTATGTGTACATAATTACAAAACAATCCAGTTTCTGGCTATATTTGGATTTTAGTTCAAACAAAGTTTTGAATATTACCGTTCCAAATTTGGAGTACAGTATTTCGGAAGTCATTATATGGGCCCACCAAGGGCCTAAAATTTTGTTTATTATGGACGTACAGCATATGGCAGCTAACATACATGTACGTGTAAGCCTTTATGCCAAATATGGTCCTTCTGTTGTGTGCTAGAGAAACAATAAAAGTCAATAAAGCTGAGATTTTATGATACCATGCCAGAGAGAAATAGCCATTGCCAGGGATGTAGCCAGACTTTTCTGAGTGGTGGAAATGTTGCTGCTGCCCTGACCATGCGAGCGGAGTGCAGTGACATCTTCCGCGGGTAGTTGATGGCTGATTATGATCAATTCGCTGCTAAGCAAGTGATATCGTACGTTTTAAAAACTGCATTATAATAAGAAGTCATAAGGTAGTATTCATGACCAATTGACCATTATCTGAACCTGATGATCGATGAAAATATTCTCATTTTTAAAGCAAAAAAAAAATCATTGGTAATGAAAAATAGTGCCGGGCGGGAGACTGGTCTTTCACCCGGAGTACCGGGCGGAAAATTTGGGTAGTGGGCATCCCTGCCCGGTGCTGCCCGGCGTAGCGACGATCCTGGCCATTGCATTTTTTTATCCACACACACTGTATATGTATCATGCAATACAAACCCATTATTTAAATTCAAACCGGACTTAAAAGCCTAATTTGTGACTGAAAGAAGGCCTGTTGCTAACCGTCATCGAAAAATCATCACACAAACCCATGAAATCTGCCTTGTCGATTTTCACAAGCTTGCATGAAGCGCCCTCTGTAGCTCACAACCGGGCAAGTTTATGCTGTTGAGATGTATTGTTATACACACTTTAAGGAAACTGCCTGATATTGTTGAAATGGTGCCAAGCAGCCAAACGTGGTGATTTGTTGTTATGTTTTTTTTTGTTTTTTGTTGTTTTTTTCAATTTCTGCATCAGTTGACATTTCAAAAATGTTATGAGGCCTACTGTGTAATTCTGAGTCATTAGAAATAACAGATCAAGAGATTGACCATATTATATTTTGGTGGTTGGTTCCTCTGTGACAGAGTTAACTTTTGCAAATACCATAAATTCTCTTTGCAAACCTATCATTAATAATAATTAAGGATTATGAAACATTTTTGTATATCTCATACCATAGGCATAACTCGTAAGCGCTTTATAGAGCATAGATACAAAAAGAGTGGAATTTATGCATAAAGTACTAAATAAATGGGTTTTCAAATAATTTCTAAACTCTTTGTATGTAGGCCTATCCAGGGAAAAAAATACAATTTTCTTTTCGGGGGCTACTTTTTGCCGTTTCAGTGCTTTCCAGATATTCTTTTGTATTGACCCTACGGTAATTTTCGGGGGCTCTTTTACACATTTCGGGGGCTCTTTTGGCCATTCCCTGGGCCTATCCATTTTATTCTGGCAAGTTATTCCACAAAGGCAGCAGCTGCATATGAAAATGGCCTTTCCCTGTATGATTTTGTCACAGTGTGTGGAATCTGTATTTACTTGAATGCAGCATTCTTTCTGGTTTTTACCACGTTAATTCAATGAGATACAACAGAGCAAACTGATGACAACATTGATTTATCAATGTTGTAAGCTAATAAGAGTACTTTATACTGTTTACGGGACTGGATAGGTAGCCAATGTAAATTTTTTAAGACTGGGGAATGGGGATATTGGTTCATGTTTCTTTGTTAACCCATTGGAGACGATTTGATTTCACTATATAACACGCATTTTCCATAGAACCCAACATGAGTTAACTCTTACTTAGTCTTCAATGGGTTAATGGTATGAGTCGAGCTGCTGAATATTGAACAATAATCTTTGAATATTCTGAAAATCATATTCTGTTCTCAATTTCATATTTATTCAATTTCATGTTGATTCTATCAGTTACTTGGACATTTACTGACTGTCGCAAGACAGGTGGCCTCAACACAGGACTTGGAGGAAGGATATCGTGTTGGTAAGTGCTTTTCTACATCAAAATGAAAATTCCAGTCGAAGAGCCAAATATTAAAAATTAAAGTAGAAAAATCAGAGAAAAATAAATCAGTTAAGTCCAAGAAATTTCAGAAAAGTAAGAGTAAAGAACTAAACTTTTTAAGTGGATGAAAGCTACCAGCTGTGTCTAGAATACAGATATCATTACATGATTTATCGTATGAACTAATTAAACCTGTCTTAGCAGCCACCTCTCTATAACAGGCAACCTGTGTATAGTAGCCACAAAAATGATTCCCCAGAAAACAAAACATGTATTAAGGAACCTGTCTATAGCAGTCACCTGTCAATAAAGGCCACATTTTTGTTTCCATTGGGTGGCCACTATAGACAGAGTTCATTGTATGTATAAATCCCCAAAGTTGAAAAAAAAATGAACAGTCTTATATGTATCTTAGCAAAAAAAAAAATGGTTTGGTCATGCTAAGAAAGAAATCGGCACAAACCTGAATTCCAATCTCAGAATGTTTGTGGTTACACTGCTTTTGAAACAGTCTGATTACGGTTTCAGACTACATGTACTTGCAGCTGGAGGTAGTCTGAAATGTGCTTGTGATCCACTTTTGTATCAACTTTTGCAGTAACCATGAAATTTCAATGCTATACAATTTGCATTTGACTATATTGTAAGAAATTATAATAAATTAAAATAAATCAGTTAATGAATATTATGATTTTATTTTTTTTCACACTTTCCAGTGATCAATCAAGGTTATCATGGCAGCCAGTCTGTTTATCATCTCCATAATAAAACATAATAATAATAATAATAGTAAATTAAAATAAATCATAGATGGGGCATTAAATTTTAAATATTAATCATTTAACTGTTAACTTATGCAGGCTTTCAAGTGCTCCTACTTTTCCTACTTTTTCCTACTTTTTTTACTCTCCTCCTACTTATCCTACTTTTTTCCCCAAAGCTCCTGCTTTTACTTTCTCCTACTTTTTTTGTAAAAACCCCACAAAAATAAAAAAAATGCTATTGATCATATAAAATGCTGGAGTATTGAGTAGTCATTTCAGGTATTCACAGAAAGTGTGACTCTTCAGCACAAAAAAGGGTTCTCTACCAGCCAGAGTCTCCATATATCCAAGTTCAAACACACTACGTTGCATTTGGATTACTACATGGATAGGAACTCTCCTGCTCAAAAGCATTGCATGATGGGCTTTTGGACTTCTCTGACAAAAAACAAAACAAAATCAAAACCCCATGCATGTCCTACTTTTCTACTACTGTTACCTCTTTATATCCTACTTTTCTCCTACTTTTTCCTAAATTTAGCTCCTATTTTTCTCCTACTTTTTCATTATGGTCCACTTGAAAGCCTGCTTTTGATTCTTGTATTTTAATATATTTTTTCCACTTTCCAGTGATCAACCAAGGAAAGCATGGAAGCCAATCTGTCTATCATCTCCATGTACATGTCATCGGCGGTCGTCAGATGAAGTGGCCTCCTGGTTAAAAAGTGTCAAGTTTGTCAAAGTCAAAGTTTTATCTCATTCATCTATACATGACCACTCATAATTCCATCATCATTGACAGGCATATAAACTTGATAGCCAATAAGCATATCATGACAGATGATGAAAATATTGTTGTAATTGATTGCCAGATCAGAGGACACATAATCGTACACAAGAACCCGTAATTGTCATTGTGACTTTTCACTTCTACTTTAACCCCTTTGGGACGACTGGCTTGTACAGGAGCCCAGTACATTGAACACGCGGAGACGACATAAAATATGACAAAACTTTCGGTCAAACACCGGACACACAGCAGAGTTTTATTGCTTAACCCGTTGGAGACGATTTGATTTTCCTTTAACAGGTATTTCCCATAGACCTTGTGACGAGATATCTTGTCACTCGTCTTCAACGGGTTAAAAGGTGAGTGACATGATTGGGAACACTTGAAAATGCCTCAAGAACCAAATGAGTTGAAATATATACCAACTATACACTAGCTGGAGTGGATCTCCCAGCTGGAATTATTTGTCTCTAATTTGTTTACTTAAGGAGAATCAAGCATGAACATACTAGTATTTTAATTTTATTGGAGCACGATAAAAATAGGCCCCATAGAGAGCCACACAACAGGTTTGCCTGCCACGAGGGATATTGACATTAGTAATTTCAGAATGAGTCAACGTTTGACTACAAGATTTTCACAGGAGAATCCTTGCATAGTTTACTTGATTCTAGAGTAGTTTTAGCCTGTATTGAGGACCACCCCCGATCATGTCATTTACCTTTAATGTGTCTGTTCCCAAAATGGTCACCATAGAGAGCCACACAACAGGTTTGCCTGCCACGAGGGATATTGACATTAGTAATTTTAGAATGAGTCAACGTTCGAGTACAAGATTTTCACAGGAGAATCCTTGCATAGTTTACTTGATTCTAGAGTAGTTTTAGCCTATGTTGAGGACCACCCCCAATCATGTCATTTACCTTTAATGTGTCTGTTCCCAAAATTACACTTTTTGACCAGTCTGAAGAAAGAAAATAAATATTGTGAGAAGAATTTTATAAGAAAACACAGGTTTATATTCCATTCAAAGCCAATCACGAGCAAATCATGTCGTCTCTCAATGAGCAACAGTGCTGAATAGCATGGAGCCCAAGGGGTTAAGGAGGGATACTTTGCCTACTTTTGACAAATTGTTGAACTTGGTGGTCAAAGGTCATAAGTTCTGTCAGGTGTATAGATGTGTGAGGAATTAAAATCAGGGGTCTGAGAGTTCAGCTTTAAAGGTGATTTCAGCTTTTTGTTTCAGCTTATTTTCAACTTTTTGTGAATTTCTTTCTCTATACAAAAGTATAGAGGAGCTTTCGCAGTTTCATTTTTTTTTTCAGCTCTTTTTATTTGTGGTCACTTACAACTCCATTGTGTTGATACCAAATGACTTTAAATTGATGTGGGAGTGCAGAAGCATACCCATTTGCTGCAATTAGTTGAATGTTTGTAGTTCTTACTAGGATAACATTAGATAAGATAGAAAGATTGGTACCAAAATTTGAAATGAGCCAAAACAGATACATATTATTCCAACATCAATAGAAGGTGAATTCCTCAGATTGAGTAGACCAAAGGTCACTCTTTGAACACATATTAACTTACACAATCAATGGGAGCATTCAATTATATTGTAAGTGCGCATGTTTATGAGAAAAGTGTACTCAGACTGAACATTCCTTTTTGTTCTAAAAAGCAAAAAATAAAAAATCCAATGCCCATATTCAAAATGTGTCACACCTGAAAACAAAAAAATAAAATGACGCCAAGGTACAGTTTTGATAGATCTGACAAAATTTATAAAGTATAGTACCATCTTGCCAAATATTAGAAATGATTTTAGATCTACCAAAAATTTATGTGATTACATAAATGATCAGTGAGCAGATATCACTTTGTACAGTATTGTGCAGGGCGATATTTTGATAATATCGAAATTTGTTCGATGTTGAAAAAATATTGAATACTTGATAATGATCTCATGATTATTTCAAAATATCAGCGGAGGCATGATATGGCCCAAAATATTATAGATTATGAAAACCTAATAGGGTAAATGCATGCACTACAGTGAGAGGGACCAAAAAATCCCCATAGCTATGAATACTCTGCACATGAGCGCTACTGCTTGTAATCATATAGGTAGAAACAGGTAGGTGGAAATAAAAGAGAGAGACCTCCATGCTGTTCAGCTATCAAACTTGTGATATCAAGAGCAGTAGTGCATTAATAGTGTAATTGTCAACAAAATATAACAACTCTATCAACACAGTGCCCACCAAAAATGCTATTTTTAAACAATCGGCACCATGAATCTCCCTATCTTGTTACAAGAGGGTTTACAGAAAGCAACATTGTTTTGACTAGTATGTTTTGATAACAGCCGTACAGGGCACACTGTCAATTTAAGCCTAACATAGATTTATCTTGTTCAACCCAAATCTTTTTTCCAATTTAGGCAATGTATGTCTTATCGACGATGGTATTTCCACGATAATTGAATGAGGTTTAGATCAAATGTCGCCAGCTCTAGTACAGTACCATTTCAAATGCACATGCAGGGGAATCCCCCAAATTTTTATTCTCATGTCTTTCTTGAAATTTGATGCATTGTCAGACATTTGATTTTCATAGCTTTAAAGGGCAGTGACATGATTGGGAGAGATAAAAAAATGCCTATTGAACCAAACTGGTTGAAATATATATCGATGGTTACACCAGCTGGAGTGTGTCTCCTGGCTGGAAGGATTTGTCTTGGATTTGTTTACTTAAAGATAATTAAGCTAACATTATGGAACTTCAATTTAAAAAACTGCCAAACTTTGATATCTGTGCTACATAGTAGTGCTTATATGCATACATGTACCTGCCAACCAGTACGATTTTTCCAGGGCAGTTCTGGTCTTATTACATATATTAGGCGGTACGGTTAACAATAAAAAGGTTACATAATAAAAAAAAAATGAAAATAGAGTTCGAATGAGAAAAATATTTGAAGCAGCTAAACAAAGGTTAAAAAACATGAATAAAACATACCATTTTTCCGTCACTCACCAGTGAATGCAAACACGTCATTTCCATTACGATTTGGCATTGTATTGAAATCACTGTCACCAAGGCATTTGGTTTCATTTATTTTGGTTCTTCATGTTCTATTCTTATTATAATCTACATTTTTGTTGTTGAAGGTACCGCCTAGTAACTGTATCTGCCAGGGAAAAATCGTACTGGTTGGCAGGTGTGTATATGGACAAAAAACACACGTCCTACATGTAGCATTCACAAGTTTGGAATGTTATGGTGCATCTGGCATGGTATGCATGGATAATTAATTAGTACTCCGAGTTTCAGTTAGTCAGACCTGTAACACAGTAGTCTATAGGGGAAAACAGACCAGGTTAGGAAAAGATCACACTGGTTTTTCATTCATTTGAAGCACTAAATGATCCCTTTGAAGTACAATTTTTTCAGGGCTTTATTTTTAAACCTTATCAAAGACACTTAGAACATGGAGGATTATGCAGCTCATATATGTTAAGCTGTGGTTAATGTTAAACTTTGGCTTTAAGCCGAGTCAAACATGAATATAATAGCATTTTGTTTCTCTCGAGCCCCGATAGAAATAGATCCCACACAACAGATTTGTCTGTCACAAGGCTTACTGATGGAAATTATATTAGAACGAGTCTACCAGGGATGTAGTCGAGGCCGGATTTTGCCGGTGTTGGCCTTGGCCGCGGACAGAGTCACGTGTGGAAAGTCTATGGGAAAAATATTATTCCAGCGGCCTCGTAAATCGTAACTGCCGGCCTCGACTACATCCCTGGGGTCAACTATTGAATACATAATGTTCACAGTAGAACAATCCTTGCACAGTTTACTTGATTTTGGCCCAAGTTAACACTTTGGGTACTGGGCTAAAAATCCAGGGCCCTGTCTCATAAAACTTTGCAATTGATTGCAACTCTCAAAAATCGATCGCAAGTTGATTTCAACCAATCAGAACCCAGTATTTTAAGACTTACAACCGATTTTTGGATTTGCAATTGATTGCAAGTTTTATGAGATAGGGCCCAGGTGTGTTAACCAGGGCCTGGATTGTTTCAGACTTATGTGTATAGCCTTTCCAAATTGTATGATTTTCTGTAAAATTGCAAAATAATGCTATCGTGACAATACATTTTAACTCATGTAATTGGTTCAGTGTGTTTTCATTTTATGATAAATATCATTGGTAGGAACTTCAGTGACATTTGTCATTCGAATTAAAGGGTACGTATGGATCCGATTGTCTTCTCGGCGAACCGGTGCGCTGATAGTACCTCACTGATGTTGTACGTGGGCGAACCGGTGCGCCGATAGCACCCTAAGTGTTAGGGACTACTCCCAATCTTGTCATTTACATGTACCTGTAATGGATCATTTAGGTCTGTCTACCAAAAATGTAACTCTACCGTTAATGCCTTTAAAGGTGCTGGCTAACATTTACCACAGTTAAAAAAATCTGAGCTACATGATTCCCCATGCTACCATTGTCTTTGATAAGGTCTAAAAATGACGCCCTAAAAAAATTGTATTTCAAAATGATTATTTAGTGCTTTAAGAAAGTGAAAATCGTAAGTTATCCGGATCCACGTGCTCATTTCCTCCCATAGACTTACCGTGTGTGGATCTAGGCTATTTGTACTCGCCCCGAGTTTTAATTGTTTATCCATGCATAACTTGCCATTGGCAGTGTAAATTTCTAAACTTTTGTATTCTAGGGTGTGTGTTTATCCATCTGAACACTACTATGTAGCTCAGATATCAAAGTTTGACAATTTTTTTAATTGAAGCTCCACAATGTTAGCCTATCACTTTAATGTCCCCATGTCTGTTATGTTAATTAAAACAAGAAAATGTACAATAACTTTCATTATCTGCATACAATGTCAAATTCATTGTCAGTGTGCACTGTTGTGCTATAACCCAGTTGCCGAATGAAGGGGGAAATGACAATGTTCCGATTTTTTTCTACAGCCTGGCTGGGATTTGTCGCTTTGAGAACCCATTTCCGTTGTATACCGTACGTAGTCATTTGGGATGTGAGGTATACAAACCTTTATCCTTCAGAGTTTCAACGACCTCTGGGTTTTCCCAGATTGATATGTCTGGCAACCCTAATTTGTCTTACTTCCAGTTCATTACATGTACCATCAGAAAGTCTAGAATTCATAGTTTTAGAAGTTGAAATGAAGCGTGAAAAGCTTCCTCTGCATTTCAACAGACACTTGTAATATACAAACTCTTTGAGATCAGGAAGATCACATTGTTGTCTTGAAATTGTGTACTTCTAAGATTACAAAAAATAATAAAGTGCAAAGAAAATGTTAACTTTAGATTATGTCTAGTCCTAACTTGTCCTACTTCCAGTTATTACACCATCAGAAGGTTTTACAAGTGAAATGTTTGATCGCAAAACAGATTAACTCCACTTTACTGACTGTGGAGAAATTTCTCTGCCTGAGTTTGTACACATGTCTGTGGAAAAATAAAAGTAAAATGTGAGATATTTTGTACTTACCTGTGGAATTTGACTTAAAATTTCATATTATTGCTAGGCACAGCATGTACGTGGTAAATGTGTGGATGTTAAAAACTCATTTTTGGTGGAAAATGGAGCTAACCCATTTGCGATTGAACTCTTCAAGTTAAAAAGTGGATGGCTGCATTTGCAATACAGCTGAAAGTTGTGATATCAAACTCATTGGGACAAGGATGATAATATTGTTATATCAAAATGCCTTAATTGCAAGATTGCAAAAATAATAAAATAACATTTTAAAGATTGGGTTCAGGATTTGCAAGACCATCACTTCCCTCCATCATCAATTATTTTAGTACTAGGTGGTTAAAATAATATTTGTTAATTTAAAATAATAACACAAAACTGTAGCAACAGATTATACTGGCATTGAGTATAGTTACAGCATATTTTTGTTTTAGGTGGTTTGAAGACGATATCAATAATGAGTTTTATGTAATTCATGCTTTTTTAAAAAGTTAGGGTTCAGATTTTGCTCAAAATCCAACCCCCTGTACGAAATTGAAACTGTACAGAAATCGAATGGTGTGTGTGAGGGTGTGTGTCTAGTCCCCACACAATAGCATTAGACAATGGCTATGGATAGTGAATAAAGTCTAGCAGGCTACTTACTAATGAATATATTAATAAAGCATTTGTCTAGCCTGGCTGTAGTGAGAGATTGGCATACCAATGTTTCTACCATGCGCTGTTCACCGCCATTGTCTATTGCTATTGTGTGAGGACTAAACACACACTCTCACACACACCATTTGATTTCTGTACAGTTTTAATTTTGTACAGGGGGTTGGATATTGAGCAAAATCTGAACCCTCACTTTTTAAACAAGCATGAATTACATAAAACTGATTATTGATATCATATTCAAACCACCTCAAACAAAAATGTTCACTAGTTTGCTGTAACTATACTCAATGCCAGTATAATCTGTTGTACAGTTTTTGTGTTATTAATTTTCAAAATTAACAAATATTATTTTTAACACCTAGTACTTACAAATGGTGTGTTGAAAGTTTGAGATCCATGTGTCATGAACTTGTTGTTTTATGAGAAAAACTAGTAATGATATGCTATCAGAATATTTTTTTTTCCATAAGTTTAATTCTGTTCAAATTGGAAAACTCGGTTATTTGTATGTTCGCATGACCAGATGAGCACAGAGGTCAGTGGGTGACTATGTACATTGATGTAATCAAAGGGCTGAACTCTGCGTGACCTCCGGTTAACGGCTGATTGGACAAAGTTAGAATTAATAGAACGGCCTGTGCACAGACTGTCG
>JZLH01S0423050.1:2571-17229 GCA_001188425.1 Eucidaris tribuloides
ATGAGCTAAAAAGCATGTTATATTGAAATCAAATTGTTTCCAATGGGTTAAAGGCATAATTTAACAATGATCACAGTCTAATGTCTACGTGTCTCTGTTACAGTGTAAAATAATGCCCTGAAAAAAAAAAAGCATTTCAAAATGATCGTTTGGTGCTTAAAAAGAGTGAAAATCTGAGCACCCAGTTTTTCCCTGTCCACTTTCCTCCATAAACTGTTGTGTTACAATTAAGTGTATACCATATACCACTACATAAGGTACATAAGTAGGCCCTGCGTGATGTTCATCCATATCTTGCCATTGACAGAATAACTTTCCACAATTCTATTTTTTAGGATGTCCATTTCCAGTACTATTATGTAGCTCATATATCACAGTTTGATTGTTTTTTAATTGAAGCTCCACAATGTTGAATCATGTCTTCAAAATGAATGAACATTGTACACACAAATACCCCAAAATGTTGGAGAAGGGGATCATTCCAAAATCATGTTAAAGAGTCATTTTTTTCAAAGAGATGATGCATTTGAGAAAATTACTTAAGTCGTTACAACAGCAAATATCAGAGGGAAAAGGGGGGAGTTTTCATGAGAAACTACTGGTTTATGTATTGTTTCAATTGTGTACAATAGCCACCTCAGAATAAGAATCCCCCCCCCCCCAAAGAAAGAAAAATCTCCAGCCAAAAACATACATTTCACTGTTTTTGTCCAGGTAAGCAGAAAACGTAAGAATATAAGCGCTACATAATAGCTCATGCTGAAACAATTTTGCTGTACATAGTATGCTACACATGTGTCAGTGTGTCTGTCTGTCTGTCTGTGTATGTATAAGTGTGTGTGTTCAATCACTGATGGATCCTCAATAAAACATGTTATCTACCATGCATGTATTTACACACTGACTATGCAAATATTTCAAGGGACTGTCGAAAGAAATTGATATCGCACATACATGCACACGCACAAACTCAAATAGAATGGATACACTGGGCAAATATTTTGTTCACCAAATGTACCATGAAAGAAAAAGATACTTAGCTCCCTGTGTTACTACAGTTCCGAACAAAATTCCAAACATGTCATCAACAGGCTATTAGCACATGTTCATTTACCTGCCCCTTACCATATTACCTATCAACCCCCCCCCCAAAAAAAAAAAAGTAATTGAAAAGCTGTAGAACACTGTACTGTCATAAAGTGCGTAATGTAACTTTTTTTTTCCATACAAAGCTGGGTTACTTGATGGTCACAGACATGTAGTATCTTTATGTGGATTCAATTTACATATCTTCCCCGTTTTTCTTCATGAAGATTACGCTAAGTTTGGTTTGGCCATTCCCACCAATTTAAAACTTCCTGGAAGATGTACTGTCAAAACTAACTGTTA
This sequence comes from Eucidaris tribuloides, assembly GCA_001188425.1. Lineage (NCBI taxonomy): Eukaryota > Metazoa > Echinodermata > Echinoidea > Cidaroida > Cidaridae > Eucidaris > Eucidaris tribuloides. Next base: position 3,961 of record JZLH01S0423050.1, read on the forward strand.
TCAAGACAAAATACATGTATAGTAATTAGTATACCACCATCTTCAGCCAATGTCTCGTTGATAACACGCGGTGTTGTATCCGAGACCACGGGTTCCAGGACCGAGACCACCCCACAACACAACCTTTGCATAGGGTTTGTACAGGTGACTTGGATCGAGACCGAGACCGAGGCCGAGGCCACCACAAATTGGCCTCGAGGCTGCCCTCGGATAAAACACTGCTAACGCCTGAAGCATCCCCTTGCTCTCAAATTTCTGGCTCAGAAAAGGGATGAACAGACACGAGGACAGACATCACAGAGGGACACAAACCCCACATACACGTACCTTGATATCTCTGTGCATCTTTCCCAGTGTGTGCATGTAGGCTAGTCCTGTTAGGGTTTGTTGACACACATAGGCGATCTGGATCTCAGTCAGGGGACCAGTCACTGCAGACAAGAAAACAGAGAGAGAGAAGAGATAAAATTGTTAGCTTTGTCCCAAATATATAATTGATAATAACACAAATATATAAATATGATAACATTTCTTATAACGGCTGCACACAGTGCACCGTTTACAATTTTACTCCACTTGTGAAGACGCTAATATACACTTTATTACTGAGCCCCGTGGTGTATTTCTTCATGACAAAAGTATAACACTTGTACAATTTAACTTTTTTTTTTTATGTTTTTATTGATAAATCATCAACATACAAATCCTTTTCATCAATTTTCACTATGTAAGTTACATAAACAAATCAAAGATAAATCATAATATATACAAAAGATTGGAGTGCTCGGGAAAATAAAGAAAAAAAGAAAAAAAAAGAGAAAGCGGAGCACATGCACATCATTTCATTAAAACAATATCAAAATTTAACTTACCAAACAAATATGGGTGAAAAGTAAGAAAACAAACCCCAGGAAAACTTCTCACAACATATATGCTATGTATTTTTCTCTAATGTCTTAAAATGCTACGCAATAATTGCACAGTGTTCAGACACTTTACAAATAAGCCAACAAACGACCAGGTACAATTAACTTAATAATGGTAAAACATTCCGCTCCCGTCTACAAATGATTACATAAATGGTACCATGGGGTACCAAATACAAATCCATCACTTTGTTGAATTATTCATTTTTCAGCACTGTGCCTTGGATTATAAAACTGTGTAAAAGTTATGTTTGCAGTGTGCTTTCACTGTTCAAAAATTCTTCTTGCTCAAAATGTATTCTGAAATCCATAAGGGCATAAAACTAACAATTTCAGCCTCATTTTCACTCCACTTTTTGTCAGTTTATTTCTTCCTGTTTCACACTAGCACAGCCTCAGCATCATAACTGAAGAAATACTTTTTACAGACACAATATGACACAAGAGGGTGCTATACAATGCGGTAAACCGGGGTACAACGGTACCCCAGGGTAGTGTGTGGTGCATCAAATGAAGAAGAACCCCATCAGCAGTGGGCATTACTAACAATAAATATAATTAATTTTATATCCGTCATTGTAAGTTTGTTGATACCTGGTTGGCCAATTGCGCATCATGTGATTAATAATATTCCAACTAGATTCATGGAGGTGTCGTCCTTGTGACGTCAAAACCCAAATAGTCGACTATTTGGGTTTTGACGTCACACATAATGACGTCAAAACCCAAATAGTACATTCATGGCTTGTAACAAAAGTCAGAAAATAACACTCCACGTTAAAAATGTGTCGCAATTGAGTCTTAATATATATCTTTTTAAATGTTTCAGTGCTCTGTTTGCCATTTTGCATGCTCTCTGAGTCTATTAAATCTTAACCAAACGTGTTTTGTAAAGAAAGACAAAGTTTGTGAGGGAAGTATATAGAGTTTTAGTGTACCGTACGCTATTTTCGTCCATGCGTGTGAAAGACATTATAGCGTGTAACACCCGTATGGAAGTCTAGCTAAGTTTCAGACCAACACTGGGGTAGATTCGTCAAGTTTGAGTTTTGATTCCAGTTAAGATACGAATGAGGATTAAATCAGTGTTTTATAGGTTTGTTAAATTTATACTCGACCAATTAGAGTATACGTTTATGGAATTGTATCCCTATCCGTACCGCAAATAAAAATATCGCGCAGCTGTGTGGCATGCAACACACACGCACGCGTAGGAGTACCGTAAGTACATCTTCTTTTCTTTTTTCTTTACTTTGTGTAGTATCCCTATTAATTCGATGACGGATATAAAACAAATATGTACTAATACGAGAGCCTCTGTTTGAAACTATGACGCCCTCGGTTACGTTGACTGGTTACTATTTTCCCTCGGGGCTGTGCCCCTCGGGAAAATAGTACAGTCCACGTAACCTCGGGCTCGTCATAGTTTCAACCAGAGACTCTCGCATGAGTACATATTTGTATAACATATAATGGCTAATGTGTGTCTTGCACTCTGAAGTAATCCATAAAATGACATCCAGGGTCTGAGCACAAGACTACCACAACTACACCAGACTAATGTTTTCCTGTCCTAAATGAGTTCACACGAGGAGTATAATGGTCAAGTCCATTCCTACAATGAAGTTCACAGCAGGAATTTTTCAACAGACCTCATGCATCAATTTCAGCATTTCGTACCACTACAATACACAGTACGAATAGATATCCCCTATTTCAATAATGGACCAGTCCACATTTACAAATGAGACAGATTGAGTAAATGGTAATTTAATGAAAACTATAACACCATTGACAGAGTTCCATTAATCTACATACACACACCTGATGCTACAGTATACAGTTTTTACAAGGTACATGCAAGCAAGATCATAGGAGGCCTAAAGTGGTAGGGCAGTTTAATTATGTAACACGTAATTAACACGTTGATGAAAATGGCTGCCAAGACATATTGTACATGTACGTCCAGACCTGACTAAAGATGACAGATTTCAATCAGGTGACTTAAATTGCTGATTTTAAATTGTGATTTAAATCAATGATGCTTTTTTTGGAGAAATATGATTTATATTAAAACTAGAGCAGTTCGACTGCGCGCAGTCGATGGGTATGCCTCCGCAGTCCGCACTCCCATCAAATTGATGTAATTTGAAAAGCTTCAAGTTACCATGGTAGCAAGACCAATTAGATGAATAAGGATAAGTCCATGTGACCCTTGACCAAGTTACAGTAAAATCCATTGACATGAGGCCTTGTGACCTTTGACCTCTGACCTTTCAGCTCCAAAATCGAATCAGTAAATTGGTGCCTTGTATTAGATACTTCTCCCAAGTTACATCAAAATTGGAAAAGTCATACTCAAGTTATCACAGTAATGAGCCCATATCAGACATATTTAAGGCCCAGTGACCTTTGACCTTTGACCTTTAGCTCCAAAATCTAATCAGTTTATTTGTACCTCATAATACATACTTCACCCACGTTACATGAACATCTAACTGGCTGTTCTCAAGTTATCTCGGTAACGAGCCCAAATCAAGAGCATATTTTAGGCCCAGTGACCTTGGACTTTCGACCTTTCAGCTCCAAATGCTTAATAGTTTATTGGTGGCCTTATAATCACATACTCACCCAGTTACATCACATCCGACCGCCCTCAAGTTATGTCGGCGGTACGAACCAAATCAGACATGATTTAAGGCCCGGTGACTTTGACGCTTTGAACCTTTCAGCCTCAAATCTATTCAGTTCAATTGGTGGCTCATAGTACATATTGGTCCTTAGTTACATCACGAAATCCGATCGGGGGTTCTCAAGTTATCTAGCGTAACGAGATCCGGTAACGCGACGGACGCGACGGACCGCACGTCACGGACGAACACCGAAACATGATGCGCCGTACCGGCTACTTCGTTGCGGAGGCATAAAATATCTAGAGAGAATTGGTCATGTGACAAAAATAGTGAATAAAAAGGAAAAATACAGATTTTAAACTTTATACTTTGTTTCTATATTGAAAAGGTTTAAGGTAAGTGGCTTGCTTTAAATCATGGATTTATAATTAAGTAATTCAAACTCTGTCATATCAACCCATTTTTTAATTTTTGTAGGCTATGTTTTGGTTATCTGAAAAAAAAATGAAATTGATTTAAAGTACAAGTACAACCAACTGAAAATTGTTTATAGAGACAAATTATGATTTGAATTAAAAGTGAGCATCTAGCGGTATGTACATTACCTATGGGAAATGTCAGGGTCCCCCACCCTCACCCCCCCCCCAACATTTTGCATGTACATTTTGTGTAATTTCTTAAAAATGAGAGTTTCAGAGTGAGCAATTTTCAGGGCATTGGCAGATCATATAGGTGCATCTGAAAATCATAATTGTAAAAAATTTCATTTTTTTATGATTTACCAAAACTATACCTTGGGTTTGAACAAAAATATCTTAAATCTGATTCCTAAACATTTGGAATTGAGTTAAAAGCTTACTGCTCACTGCAATTTTGAAGCTTTTAATTACAAATTCAATGAATCAACAGACTTCATGTTTGACCTCGAATGACCTTTGAACTCATCATGTGACTTCTGACAGCACCACAACATGATGGTACCCCAAGTGCATCTACCACCCAAGTTTGGTCACCATTGAACCAACGGTTGCCAAGTTACGTGTCACAAGAGCGTCTTGTATGTAAACATTAACCAAGTTTGGTTGCCATTGGACCAACTGTTGCCAAGTTATGTGTCGAAAGAGAGTCTTGCAAGTACTCTTTAACAATGTGATCTTAGATGACCTTTGACCTCACCAAGTGACCTCTGACTGCACCACAACATGATGGTACCCCTAGTGCATCTACCAATCAAGTTTGGTTACCATTGGACCAACGGTTGCCAAGTTATGTGTCACAAGAGCGTCTTGCATGTAAACATTAATGTTGACCTCAAATGACCTTTGACCTCACCATGTGACCTCTGACCGCACCAAAACATGACGGTACCCCTAGTGCATCTACCACCCAAGTTTGGTCACCATTGGACCAATTGGTTGCCAAGTTATGTGTCACAAGAGAGTCTTGCACGTAAACTTTAACATTGACCTTAAATGACCTTTGACCTCACCATGTGACCTCTGACCGCACAACATGATGGTACTCCTAGTGCATCTACCAACCAAGTTTGGAAACCATTGGACCAATGGTTGCCAAGTTATATATCACCAGAGACTCTTGCACATAAACTTTAACATTTGTGACGGACGCCATTTGCATCCCTTAGTCTCGCCTTCACATCCGGTGGGCGGTGGGCGAGACAAAAAATGTAAAAATTCACTAAATTACATTAAAAAATATTGACAAAATGTGTTAAAACCCATGTTAGTTCATAACTGTAACAACTTCAGCTTTTTCACAAAAATGAAACACTTTATCTTACTGGCTACACAATTTAGCAAAGTCAGTGGTTAGACACAATGGACTTCTACAAGTAATACTATGCACATACATGTATCAGTCATTATCCTTATATTATCTGGTCACTGCTCCACATACATGTAACATGTGATACAACATTGTTTCTTTGATAACATTGTTGTCCTCACTTCCACTAGACAGACAGGGTGTCAAAAAGTAATTAAAATTGCTCAAGAAACAAGTTTCTGTGTACATCCACACACACACACACACACACGCACAGCATCAAATCCTCTCTGACTGATAAAACATAATATGCACCAAACTGCAGGTGGCATATCAAACTACACTTTATCATGTAACTCAAAACTATAAATCAATCACACATGATTACTTCCTGTGGTTAAATTACATGAATGTCTGTGTGACATGACACACACTTGGTGTCATTCTGATAGTAGCACTAACAGTTGAACATGTAGATGTAGATCAGCTCCAATTACACCCATTGATTTTATCAGGTTTTTTTATTGTAACATTTGTAAAATTGATCTGTACATTCATTACAGAAATATCATCAGCAAATGAAATTCCTTCATCATCAGTTTCAATTCTAGAACATACAAGGATACAAACATTAAAGGTAAGATTACATACTGTAATTGGGGGGTAGTCCTCAACATGGGGTAAAACTATTCTACCATAGAATTATCAAGTAAACTGTGAAAGGATTCTACTGTGAAAAATTTGTTGTCAAAAGTTGACTCATTTGAAAAGAACTTCCATCAGTACGCCTTGTGAAGGTTTCTATGGGATCAATTTCTCTTGTGTCAAGAGAATTAAAGTCCTGGTATGTTCATGCTTGATTATCCTTAAGTAAACAAATTTAAGATAAATCCTTCCAGCTAGGAGATACATTCTAGCTGGTGTATAGACTGGTATATCTTTCAACCAGTTTGATTCTAGCAGCATTTCTTAATTTCTCGCGGCAAATTTAGTGTTGCAGCGACTTTCAAGCATTTTAGAGAGTTCGATATCGCACCAATAGTGCGGACTCCGACTATATAGTCGACTATCGGTGTTGCACGTATTAGTGTGTTCAAGATTGGTGGTGTGGGGTGCATGGGTGTCGCAGTCGGATCGCACGTATATGGCAACACAATGTATGATAGCATTGCAATGATTATAGGCTGATCAAGTACACTTTGGCAGTTCTATTTAATTTGCGATCAAAGAGAGATAGGTTATTCATTTCTCTGCCACAAAATGGTAGATAAATTGATTGGTAGTTCTGTTACAATTTTACGTCTTTGACTCAGTTTTTAATACAAATTAACATGTGATAAAAGTCGACTATTGCGTTCGATAGTCGGAGCTCAGCGACTCTCGTGTAGGCAGTCGCGACTACGACTTTTCGCGAACTTTGTCCGTGCAAGCACTACTCCCAATCATTCAACGGGCCCTAAAAGGTAGGGTATCTCATTTGCACACATCCCCGCCGACCAAGAAAAGATAACTCATGCCCAATAGGCTATTGATGAGGGGCATATCTGTGAAATCTTTGGATCAGTGATTACCTAGAATTTGAAAAATGCGAAAGAAAAACAATGATCGTTAAGTGTACGTTCTATGGTATTTTTTGTCTCTCGAGACAAAAATTCAAATAAAAGTCTAACGGTTATTATAATTCCACTAAAACTGAATTTCTAGCTCCTGTACTTTGCTAAAGATGGTATTTTCTCCTAAATGGCAGTGTATTTACACAATGTTAATTTTTAGGCATGCAAAAGAGACAATCGAAACTTACATGCACTATACATTTTTTAGCAAGACTATTGCAGGAAATAAGATATCAGGCAGTATTGTTTTATCATCCTAATGATACCATGCAGGTATCAAGTACATCTCGACATAAGTTTTTTTTCATTTACAATAGCCTCCTGACTTTTTGACCAGCTCAAGAACACAACATTACCCTAAAAGGGAAACAAGGCCCATAAATTAAGTTGAGATGGATGCATTTTGGCATAATATACTACTTTCATTTCAGTTACAATATTAATTTCTTGCTGAAACGATATGTAGCCCTGCATGATATATACAGCGAGGGAGTAGTAGGGGAATTCCATACAAGGCAAGTTTGATCCTTGATCTATATCACATTACTCATTGCTGCTGCCTGCATGTGGCGCACAAACACTTAAAATCTTACATTGCTTTTAAACCCAATACAGTAAAAAATTTGCATTCTTGTTTAAACCTCATAACAGTATTTAGTGCTTTAAAAAATAAAACAATGTGTTAAAGTATGTCGGTTTTCCGATATATCGGTTTTTAACGGTTTTTTAATTTGTCGGTATTGTCGGTATTGCCATTCATAAAATACCGTTATATCGGCTTTTTCCAATATTCTATTTTTTCCCGATATTTGCTATCATATATCAACAAAATAACAACATCCATTTACAATTCATAACTTTCCTTCCACAATAAATTGCCTCTGAAAGAGATATTTCTTTGATTAGTCACACGGAATTTGCCGATTGCAGACCACTTTCACATGTACAGACATGTCGCATCAATGTCGAAACTCAATTCCCGTCGACTCTAGCCGCGCCACGAAGAGATTTCGCCACGGAGAGATTTGCGGCCTTTGTCCTTTCCTGTCATTTACCGTTGAGGGCGCATGTCCAGAAGACGGAAATAGAGCTAGAGCTGACCGCGCAAATCTTTGCGATCTGATATTTTTCTTGTGTGCGCGAGACTGATATGCGGAGGGAAATTTCTTTTATAAAGACGTTATAATCCGTATTTTGGTGAGTCAGTTTATTGTTGTTGATATTTATTACCAATGATAGAGGTATGTTCATATTCAAAATATTTTCACTTATACATCATTTCAACTGTTTTACCTTCAGTCAATAATTGACTTCAGTCCCACACATTGCCAGTGATGTTGTGTGTGTAGTGCTTACAGCATTGAGTTGTGCAGTTGCTAGAGTCGCGAGTCGCCCGCTACGGGCCGGTATACCGGGTTTTAACGGTATTTTTCAGTGGTATCGGTATACCGGATATTTATTATACCGACATTCTTTACAATGTGTATTATTTATAAATTAAATATTACATACAATTTCACACATATATGTAATTCTTAATTTTGTACAGCTGTAGTTCCATGTAGCTACCAAGTACAGGAAGGAATTGCCTTGAATGATGGTTTTCTAAAACACGGGACTTGGCTGACACTTACATGTGTAGATCCCATTCTATTTATAGCTAGCATTACACATACACAGAGGAAGGAAGTCAACACACAAAAGAACCATTTTTGTTCAATTGGTACATCATGACTCTATTTTGGTGGTAATTGTATTCTGTATCTCTGTTCTAAATGAGACATTACCTAAAAAGGATCATACAGCCAGGCAATTCTTGGTATTCACAATACGGTGCACCACATATCGGGTCTAGCGGACAGGCCAATTTCCAATTACAGGGTCGAAATCAGTTCATTGCCACAGCATTGTTGTGTGGCCATTTCACCCACTTTGTCTTTCATCCACCAGATATTTCTCCAAAATTTTCTATTTGGCAATGTATGAATAGCATTCTGACACTTCACAAATGAAAACCATGGCAAAAGCAGAAATGATGCACATGGCCTCATATCATTTGACCTTTTGACCCCTAGATGACCTTTGACCTCATCATCCTCATCAACACACATGTGGTATTACCCAAGGATCATTTATACCAAGTGTGAACCCAATTGATGCAGAAAAATGAGAGCAAGTTCAACAAAAAACTTTAGCATTTTCGTAACAGACTAATAGACCAACAGACTAACAGACCAACACGAAAAGTGATTACTAGGTCTCTGCCGAACTTTGTTCAGGTGAGACAATAAACTGAATTCTAGATCAAACAGAAAAATTTGAAATATTTCAACATCTGCCATTTTTTATCAACTTTTTTTAAAATAAATAGACAACAACAATACTAAACAAAAAAACTCAAAGTGTAGGCCTACTGCATAATTTCTTTGATGAAATTAAATTCGACTTAATTCCAGTTTTAACAAAAATTACTCCTACCACAGACATCTACTGAATTTACATACGCAAGTCGCTACTATGAACAGTGATGATTTTAAAAAAAAATAACACTGTTCTTCTTCATTCCTTCTTATTCTTCACAAATTAGTACTGTAGCATCCTCCTACTCCTCTTCCTCCTCCTCCTCCTCCTCCTCCTCTCCTCCTCCTATTCCTATTCCCCCTCCATAATCCAATCCATCCTCTTCCTCCTCCTCCCATTCCTCTTTGTTTCTCTTCTCAATTCTCCATCCTCCTTCCCTCCTCTTCCTCCTTAATTCCTCCTCCTATTCCTATTTCTCCTCCTCCAACCACCGACGCTATGCCCTCTTTGACTTATTAATTCTCTCCTCCTCTTTCTCTACTCTTGGTCGTCCTCCATCTCCTCTCAATCCTCGCTCTCATAATCCAACTCATCCTCTTACCTCCCAACTCCTCCTTTAACCTTCCATCTCAATCTCTCCCTCTCCTTATACCTCCATCTCATATCCTCCTTCCTCTCATTCCCTCCATCATAATCACGTCCATGTCATCATCCCAGATAAGCTTTATATTATGTCCTCCTTTCACTGTATAATTACAATGTCAGTACCGTGCTGTGTAGCTCAACATTGTAAATGGACGGTAGATCAAGAGGTGAGGTTGCCTGCATCAGACGAAGGGAAGCTACATCTCACAGATAGCACAGATTTGTGTGTTTTCAGCCATACAGGTGATGAGCTACATCAGCGTTCATTAGTCCTAGTACTCATCAGCCAGAGTGAAAATGCCATGCACTTGATTACGTCGACGAGACCCGGGTGCTTCTGCCTATACATATTTACATGACCACTGCTAATGGATGTACATTGCAATTACATTCCAGTATTGTAATAAAATATATAGGCATCACCTACTGGTGATGAATAACCCAGATTTGAGAAATTACAGAAAATCAGACACCACTTTCATAGGCAATGACACAGTTCACATGAACACAATACACAAAATATTATGCTAATAACTGTAACTGTGCCAAATATAAAACCTATTGTCAATGACTTTTTAATTCTCAATTACACACCAGCAAGGATGGAAGGTCAGATTTGCTAATTGACTAAATTAGCACAACGCGTTCATCAATGCTGGTGTTACAGCCATGTCTAGGGGCATTTGTGATATCGCATTGTACTTCACTGGGCCCCTGGGCGCAGTCAATGTGCAGCATTTTTTGGAAAGAAGTTCAAACACAACCAACTAATTTCTTGTCTAACGTCCTCATCCTCCGGCTTCTACGCACTGCAGCTTGAAATCTTGTACCACGCGAGCCTGTGTTCAATATCCTCTTCATTCTTCTAAAAGACCCAGCAAGCATTCAGATTTGAGTACTTCTGAAATAGGTACATACATAATGGACACCAAAGGATCATTTGTTGTTTGTCAATATTTCAGCACAGTAATGTGGATTGTCACTGGATTACCAGCAGAGGCAATGCTGGAGCTTTTTCATGAGGGGGGGGGGTGTGGGGGAGTTTAACCAGTATTATCCTTGAGTATCAATGAAGGCAAAGACACTCGAAACAAACAAAAAAGGGGGGTTTACTGCCATTGGCACTCAAAGTCTCAGACCCAACAAACAAACAAGTGCCCCTCCCCCCCCCCAATAAAAAAAAAACCAGGTCCTTCATTACTGTTGCCTAAGCAAATATAAAATGACCCAACAATTTCGCGGACCATGGGGGGGGGGGTTGGAGTGTTTATTCACCCCTCTTGCTAGCAATGCCCGTTTACCACATGCATTTGACAATTCCTACTTACTGGACTTTACCAGTCTATCATGGTATTGTGAAATCCACTGGCTAACATTTACCATAGTTTAAAAAAATGTGAGCTACATCATCTTCCATGCTCCAAGTGTCTTTGATATTAGGTCTAAAAATGAAGCCCTGAAAAAATTGCATTTCAAAATGATTATTTACTGCTTCCAAAAAGTGGAAATCATAAGTTGATCCGATTCACCTGCCCATTTCCTCCCATAGACTTACCATGTGTGGATCTAGGCTATTTTTTACTCGCCCCGAGAACTAATTGTTTAAGATATAAATATCTTGCCAGTGACAGCATAACTTTCCAAACTATTGTATTCTAGTGTGTTTACTTGTCCATTCAAACACTATTATGTAGCTCAGATAGCAAAGTTTGACAGCTTTTTGATTTGAAGCTCCAAAATATTAGCTTATTACACTTTCAAGGCAGTGCATCTCTTTTGCATGCCTAAAAATTAACATTGTGTAAATAATGGCATTTAAAAGAAAATGCCATCTGGGAACCTTTAGCAAAATATAGGAGCTGGAAACTCAGTTTTAGTGGAATTATAGTGACCATTGGACTCTGATTTGAATTTTTTCTCGCGAGAAAAAAATTCCTACCATAGAACGTACACTAAACAGCTATTGGTTTTATTTCGCATTTTTCAAATTCTAGGTAATTACTGACCCCCAGATTTCACACACATGCCCTTCATCAATAGCCTAAGGGCATGGGTTATCTTTTCCTGGTCTGCGGGGATGTGTGCAAATGAGATCCACTGCCTTTAATCAAATTCAGGTATAAATATCAATGACACATATCTGCTATAACTATAAACGACCCCACCCTGCCGCAATCCCTGCATGATTTGATACAATTACTGGAAAATTTGCTTTCGGCAAATGGAATAGGCCTACACAGTTAAATACTGGACTAATATTTAGGCCTAACCTCATGTTAAAGACACTATATAACACTGTGGAAGACCCGTTTAGAAAGTTGTCAAACAATTGCTATCTGACATATCTGACAGTGTTTGAATGGACAAATAAACACCCTAGAACACAAATGCTGTCACTAGTACAATATGTGCAGATACAAATTGGCACATTAATTTTATATCAGCCGATAGGAAATTCTGCAACACAGCAGTTTATGGAGAAAAGCTGGAATGGTCTCTCAATGATTTTCACTTTCTTAAAGCACTTAATGATTGTTTTACACTGCAATTTTTTTCAGGGCTTCATTTTTAGACTGTATCAAAGACACTAGTAGCATGGGGAATCATGTAGCTCAGAGTTTTTAAACTGAAAACATTGTTATACACTGCCTTTAAATTATTTAGAATGCACAAGATCAAAATGTCAAGGTATGACCAAGAAATTAAGACAATATTAAGTAACACATATTACCTTGTTCTCATTCATTAGAAAATCATTTGAAGGAACCATATTATAATTTATCAACATTGAACCACACTAATTTATCCCCATTGTGAGAGAGTGAAGAAGAGAATTCATAATGTATACTGTACCAGTATCACACAACAAGGCCTAAGCATAGCCATATATACATAATAGATTCCATCATGCCATAAATATCCTTCTTCCCTCTCTACTACCAAAGGTGCAATTGCGAGGAGTTTCATTACTGTGAACTTTTAAAAGTCAAAGTTATGCTTAACACACTTGTGGTATATGTAGTCCCCTACATATTAAACTCAGCATCACAATATCAAAACTACATTTTCTACGATACTAAATACTATAAATAGACCACCACATACAAATAGAAAATAAAACGAGAGTACATTAAAGTTCACCAGGCTACTATGAAATATACTTTTATACTCATAATGCTGTGCAGTAGATAGGCCTACAAATGACACACACAAGACTGCACCTCTGGCTAATAAAAAAAACATAATACACCAGACAATGTGATCTAATGAAATTGCTATTTACGCTAGGCCAAGACAGGCAGTTTTCTTCAATTTAAATTCAGCCCGACTAGCCTCCCAATATTAGATCTAATGGACTTACCACTG
>JZLH01S0423095.1:10335-29282 GCA_001188425.1 Eucidaris tribuloides
TTAACTAATTTATAGGGCCTTGCTGAGTGTGAGTGTCACAGAGTAGCCCTTATTTAGGCCGTCTTTATCACCATATACCATAATTCTCACAATACTCTCAATGCCTCTTTATTTCTGAACTATGCCTGTTAGTTGCTGGCGCCTTGTCCCTTTAAAGTCAAACTTCTCATAAACGGATCAAAACATTTTTCAACCAAGTGGACTAGGGTTATGTGGATCCAGATCGTAATACTATAAGATATACTTAAGACGTTCTTATATTTTTGTGTATTTTAACTGACCGAAGTGGATTATGTCGTGGGTTCATTTTATAGGTGTGCTTATCATGAATTGATATAATTTCATTTTTTTTGCGTAAATAAAAACTTGTTTTGCGACAATGAAACTGTTTTCAAACTTTTTGCAACTACTTTCGAACCCTAACGAAACCCCAAAAAGGAGAAGAAGAAGAAGAAGAAGAAGAAGAAGAAGAAGAAGAAGAAGAAGAGGTAGAAGTGGTAGTGGTAGAAATAATAGTATTACACCCGCTTTTGTAACTGTAAAATCGTTAGATATTGTTTAATCAGTTTCTCTCAGTATAATAATTTCAATCTTTCACTGTAATATCCAAATTATGGATAGGATTCTGTGAAATGCAGGGTAAGGAGAAAGGGGAACAGGCAGGGGCAAAAATCGCGATTTTATGCCACCAACCAAACATTGTACACTATTTCTTAGATGTCAAAGTCAACTTGGTGAAAGTGTCAAATTTGACTCGAAAATGGCGGCGGCCAAGAATTGGACACTTTCCGAGCAAAATACCTCAAACTTCGGAGTCACCAGTGGCGCAAATCCATTTTTAAATGTAAAAATCTATATTTTTGGCTCCCTTTAGTGACGGATCAATCCGAATATTCCATCCATTTTAAGTTCATTATTCTGGCTAATTAGACAAATAATATTTGCATTTTTACCTTAAAAAATATAATAGTATATACTTTCAATTAGCAAGATTATCATATTAACGTATTAGACGTATTTGTTTTTGGGGGCACATTTTTGTTTGTCACAGTATCTAATTAATGCCCGAATAACCACATTTTATATTTAGACCTACATGTGGGGAGGACGAGTGCAGAACGTGACTTTTTTCTTATACCCCTACTAAAAAGTTGACAAATTGCAAAATTCTGAAAACATAATGCAAGAATATGTTTAAACAGTGGCGCAAGGCACTACAAAACCATTAAACATACCCAATATTCAATTTTGCGGCACACCTCGCGCGAAAGATTGCTAGCCTGTATTGCAAGTTTTGCGCGCGTAGCGCGCCGAAAATGTTGACATTTTTCTCACTTTTGCTCCCCTACAAATAAACTGAATCATTCTTAAAACGTAATGCAAGAATAATGCAAAGCACTACAAAACCATTTAAAGGCAGTGCATCTCTTTTGCATACCTAAAAATTAACATTTTGTAAATACAATGGCATTTAGAATAAAATGCCATCTGGGAACCTTCAGCAAAATATAGGAACTGGAAACTCACTTTAATGGAATTATAGTAACTGTTAGACTCTGATTTGATTTTTTTTTCTCGCGAGAAGGATATTCCTACCATAGAAAGTACACTAAACGGCTATTGTTATTCTTTCGCATTTTTCAAATTTTAGGTAATTAATAACCACCAGATTTCACAGACATGCCCTTCATCAATAGCCTAAGGGCATGGGTTATCTTTTCTTGGTTTGTGGGGTTGTTTGCAAATGAGATCCACTGCCTTTAAAGATTGTGTCAGGGATGTGCAAGTCCATTACTTCTCTTCATTATCAATACTAAACGGTAGTTTAGTACTTACAAATGGTGTGTTGAAAGTTTGAGATCCATACGTCATGAATTTGTTGTAATATGAGAAAAACTAATAACGACATGTTACCAGAATGTTGTTCTTTCCGTGAGTTTAAATTTTGCTCAAATTGCGAATCGCGGTCATGTGTACCGTCGCAAAACCAGCGGAGCACACTGATTGGTTAAACGGCTAACCTCCGCGCAACCTTCGGCTAACGGCTGATCGGACAATTTTGGAACGGCTCGTGCACGTCGACGTCACGGATTTTTTTTTTTGAAAAGACGTCAGATTCATTTGAAAAAGGATGAATTTAATCGTCACAGATTTTACCAAATCAATAATTTTATCCACAAGTCTCTATGAGAGGTGTGTAATTTATATTATCTTCAATTGGATATTCATTCATTTAGATGTTTTTTGACGTGCAAATCAATGACACAATCTTTAAACTTACACTATGTTCAAGCTTTTGCGCGCTTTGCGAAAAAATTGTCAGCATGTGTATTATTGAAATTCTGCGCCCGGATCGCGCCGAAAATTTTGACATTTTTCTACTTTTGCCCCACCCCCCCCCCCCCGAAAAAACTGACAAATTCAAGAATAGTGCCAGGCACTACAAAACCATTGAACTATTACACAATATTTATTTAATTTTGCGGCATGCCTTGCGCGAAAAATTACTAGCCTATATATTGCAAGTTTGCGTGCGGAGCGTGCCGAAAATTTTGAAATTTTATACCACGCCAATGAAAATATTGGCCCTCCTTATCCGAAAAATGGATTGACGCACCTGCGTGTGTGCCGTGATTTTTCTCTGACTTTAATTTTGGTGTGTGTGTTTTTTTTTTGTTTTTTTTACCGAGCAGACCTTTGGTCGCCCGCGGGTGGGGGGGGGTCGTTCGAACCCCCCGAACCTCCCTGGTTACGGGCCTGGTTTAGTGGTATTTTTATGTCTCCGCAACGAAGTTGCCGGCGACATCATGTTTTCGGGTTGTCCGTCCGTGCGTCCGTCCATTACCAGTTCTCGTTACCGCTGATCGGATTTTGATATGTACTATGAGGCAACGATGAACTGATCAGATTTTGGAGTTGAATGGTCAAGGGTCAAATATCACGAGGCCTAATACATGTCTGATTTGGGATCGTTACCACAATAAATTGAGAACACCTGGTGGGATTTTGATGCAACTTGGGTGAAGTATGTATTATAAGGCAACAATGAACTGATTATATTTTAGAGTTCAAAGGTCACGAGGCCAAAAACCTGTTGTCTTTTACGCGATAAGAATGGCTTATCGGATTTTGATGAAACTTGGGTAGAGTATGTATTATGAGGCACCGATAAACTGATGAGATTTCGGAGGTGATTGGTGTGAGGTCAAAGGTCACAAGGCTTCCTACATGTCTGATTTGGGTTTGCTACCATAACTCAAGAGCGGTTTATCGGATATCAATGTAACTTCAGTCAAGTATTTCGTATGAAGCACATTAACTGATTATTTTGCGGAGTTGAAAGGTCAAAGGACACGAGGCCTCATACATATCTGATTTGGGCTCAGTCTTACCATTATAACTCAAGAATCGCTCGTCGGATTCAATGTCACTTTGGTCAAGAATGCAGTATGATGTCCCGATAGAGTAATATTTCGGAGTTAAAAGGTTATAGAAAGACAAGCCATAAATCACGATAAAGGTTTTAAAATTCATCATTGTAACACAGAGCAACAATCGTTTTTTGTGAGCACCCCCTGGCTTGGAATCATCTCCCACCCGATATCATAAACAGTTCATCAACTGACATCTTCAGGAGCAGAATCGAGAAAATTCATCTCCACTACGACTAATTAGTCATCGCGCCCTCTCTCCCGCTGCACTATACCGCCTGGTCCCGCAGCGTATACATCCAGATCCAGATCCAGAGGTCAAAGGTCACAAGAGCTTATACAAACCTCATTTGGTCTCATTACCAAGGAAACTTACACATTTCTGATCAAATGGGGTACATGCATGCATAAGGCTTTACAATTTAATTCGGTGGCAGTGCTGACTGCGGAGGCATACCCATCGACTGCACGCAGTCGAACTGCTCTAGTTATGTTAAGTTTTATGGTTTTGTAGTGCCTTGCACCACATTTTAAACATATTGCATTACGCTTGCATCCTTGCATTACGCTTTTTAAAGCCCAAGTTTAATTTTTGGGATTTTTTGTTATTTGAAAGCTTTATGTCCAAAGGTCATATCGCACCAACAACAGATTCTGAATGCCTTTCGTGTTTTTTTTTATAATTAATTGATGAAAAATCTCGGGGTCCCCCCCCCGAGCTTTTTCATTAATTAATCATAAAAAAAACGAAAGGCATTCAGAATCTGTTGTTGGTGCGATATGACCTTTGGGTATAAAGCTTTCAAATAACAAAAAAAAATCCCCAAAACTAAACTTGGGCTTTAAATGTTTAGGTTGTCAAAATTATATGGGGGTGGGGGTGTGATATACGTTAACTCCTCAGTATTTTCATTGGGGGCAACTACCCCCCCCCCCCCAGGAACCGAGTTAGAATCAATCAGAAAAGGGTTATAAAAATACAAATTGGGGTGGTAAAACTGACTTGGAAAGGAGTCACAGTAAATGACCCAGCGTAAATAATCGAATTTGAAGTACTTGCAGATAGTGAGTTTTACACTTTCCACTATCATACAATATTTTATGACGCACCTTCTTTTTCGACACGAGAGTATCACCTTTGGCGTTTCCGCCTTCCTCTCGTTTCATGAAATCGCCACTATTAACTAAATTTGTATAGCAACGTGGATTATCTACATGTCCCGGTAAAGCGCTTGTTTCTGCAGTTTAAAACAATTGATTTGATTAAATTGATTTGCTTGAAATAATGAATATCGTTGATTGACAATACAACTGCGGATATCATTTTCATGTTCTGCATCAGCACTTTTATTGCTTTAGTGCGTCAAAGCTCATCACACCCCCCCCCCAAAAAAAAAATACGCTCGCATGCTTCCCCATTTTTGTGATTCTATCAAGATATAATTGACTTTTACACGAGCAGGCCTCTGTACATTATAGTATTCCGGAACCATTTGTCAATTCACATAATTTTGCATAATATGAATAAGAATGATTATTTTCCGTCCACGTAAGAGGTACAACAAAGGAAATTGAATAGCGTGAATAAAATTTTAATTTATGTTGGAAGACTTTGGAGGAAACAACCTCATATTCAAGTCGTTAACCTCTTTCGAGAACCTCGACATGCATAAGGAGATAATAAATATGGCTGAATGCATATTCTTGACGAAGGAATTTCAGTCTTGTATTAGTTCGATAAATAAAGGACGTGACGGACAACATTGATTTATTCTGCATCTTGTACACACCGGGTTGGGCAGTAGTATCTATCACTCGCAATAATCAAGGATATCTTGAAAGTTTCGAACCATGGCAAGCGAAACAGATTCTGTGTTTTTACAAGCGTCTGAAAATCATTTGGTCACAGCCAGTAGTATTCAGGTGAATGCTGTTCAACACACGTATCAGTATTTGAATTTCTCGACAACCTACTTGCATGATTTAGATACGGGTAGGGTGGAAGCTCGGCCGCCTAGCCGTGCGGACGGTGATGTTACCTGCAGTGGGGTATACTACAGTGGAGGTGGTGGTGGTAGTAACGCGGAGCAGCCCGGAGGATTCGGCGCCGCGGGGATTGGGGAGTCGGTGCTCCAGGCGCTCCGTACTAACACCGACAAGCTCGATACGGGTCAGTGTAAGGAACCCAAAATACATCATCTAAAAGATGACATGAGACAGGCAACATGTGAGAGCAGTGGTTCTCGAATAATTACTTTGCATGAACCGGGGGACAAGAACTTGGTATCGATATTACCGAACGATTCGTTCCATACTGACCGTCAATCGATTGAGTCAACTTCGAGTCGGGGTGTGAATGAAATCAACTCTGGTTCTGACTTAACTTTTTGTGATGGTTTCACCAAGAAAACTGGTGATGCTCCGAAATTTGAAAATTGTAGCGCAGTTAATGCAACCAGCAGTTGTGTGCATATTTTGGATCGATATTGCCTGGAGTCGGCAATAAACAATTCTAACTGTGAAACAAATACCGGATTGCAGCAAAATGACTTGGACATAAAAATGACTTCTTCAAGGGGGATAACAGTGCCGAAGCCCCTAATGGCCCCAGTTTCGGAGCCGGAATTCGAGAACTCGTTGATTTCGACAAGTTACATAGTAATGGACCTATCTTGCCGAGAGGTTGGTGACGAAAATGGGAACAAAATTTATGTTCGTGTGTGTCAAAATGCACATGGAATGCCCGTCGCCACAGTAACATCTGACCAGTCGGGTAATGGCAGACGGTGTAGCATCGAAAAGGAGATCGGCGTCGGTTGTCGGTACGATAGCTGAGACAACCGGCCGTCTCGTAGTATAACAAGTGAACGTTGTCTAGAAATTGATGCGTTGTACAAGTTTGTCAATAGGTCAAACTCTCCACGACGATTGCGTCAGCGATAATGTCGCTTCTACTCGTACAACCTGTCAGGCGGCGACGTTTCGGCAGCCACCACCGATAACGCGCTTGTCGCGGAATTTTAGCGCGGATGAGGAAGACACACCCGATAAGCTGGTCATTGGCAGTGGTAATACCAATCAAGATAAACCATTCAATTCGGTACCACACCTGCAACCTCTGCGCATCGTTGCTACCACAACCACCACCACCACCGCCGCCGCAGCCGCGACAATCGGAACATCGCCCATCAGACCTATCAGCAACATGCCAGGATCTGTCGGGGACGTTTCCCATGAGTGTGAGCAGATAACTGCCACCGGCGCCGTGACGACAAATTTTAGCGCGGTTCAGCCCGTTAAACCAGTGCCTTTACCTGTATCATTCTCGACCGCGCAATTTCAACACCGCGTCTCGAACATGTCACTCGCCGTACCTCATCCGTTGCACCCCCAGCCGATCCTCCCCATTGCTCTCCCACCCCTCGCCGTATTTGCAGCTCCCATGCAATTCCTGCCTGGTCCACCGGCGGTACCTTTACCAATACCAAACCACCCGAATGAGGTTTCGATGAGTACACATCAAAACATATCAACTTTATCATCGACCTGCCACCATCGACATTCCGTCACCACGACCCTGAACTCCACCGCTCAGCTCGCCGGAAGCTTCCCGGTCCTGAAACGCGGCCGACGCACCCGGCGGATGCACCCGTGTTTCCAAAAACATAAAACACTGTCTACTAATGATGAACCAACAACTGTAAAACGAAAACAAGCTAATGCCAGAGAAAGAGAACGAGTAAGTCACATGAATTACGGGTTTGAATTATTGAGGAAAGCTCTGCCATGGCCCCAGAGAGGGGGGCGCCGCGTAAGCAAAGTGGACACTCTCCGAGCAGCTATTGCTTATATCGAGTTTTTGCAGCGGATTTTGTGGGGAACAGACGTCTCTAACGTGACGCCGATAAAGTTCGGAAACGGTTTCGTAATAGGTAAGTAGGACTAATGTTATTTTGCAATTAGTACATCTGGTGGAATGTACTTTGAAAGGAAGCCGTGTTTTACCTTCAGGCAGTAATTTCAACTAAAGGTTACCCACCCTGTGCGAGAAAACATTTGATTTTTTAAAAAAAAATCATTCTTCGTTCTGCTTTATTTAATTTATTTGATTACATGCTTAAATCTGGATTTAAATATAGTAAAAAAGTTGTTAATGTTGATACTTTTACCCTTACGAAATGATTACAATCGCTAGATGTTACTAAATCAAAGACAAAGTATTTGTATGATATACTAGTACCCTATGGTGTTATCGATTTTAACATTCGTGACGGATGAAAAAAAAGTTTTTATTAAAAAATGTATCAAACGACTTTGTCGTAAGACAAATGCAGTGTTTGGAATTATTGCATTGTTGCCCGACAAAAAATGGATAATATTTAATTGTTTATAGATGATTAGCATTTTTATCATTTTTATTGAGAAAGATAAATTTGATAAGTAAATTATTCATACCTCGTGTAAATATGATTTTTGTCTGCTTTGGTTACTGAAGAGTGAAAGGTGGACTGGTTAAATTTAAAACCTTTGTTGCATACTACTGATGTGAATATCTAGACAAATCAATTTTAACATAAAAACTTTCAAACTTGGTATAAATTATCTAAACATTAAGAACCGATAATGGGTACGATAACTTCGACAGATTATTCACAAATTTATAATGTAATTCAAATATAACGATTTATTTGCAACCCTATGTTGTGACCTGACCGCGCAAAATTAACAATTTGCCGGAGGCTCGCTTGAAACGTGCCATCGACGTGAAACTACGAAAGAAACTCCCTAAACCATGGCGTCGAATAATGTTGTAAGTTGTTGAATGCCCTAACCAAAGGCATATGTTAGCCAATTAAGACTAAGTTTGAACAACAACTGTGTCACGTAGGTCAGCTTATTATTTGTTTTTGTGATAAAAAATGCTTCACTCTCCAAATAATAACGCACACATTCGTGGCCGTTTGCACTATTTGTAAAAGCAAAACTTCCGGATTTTGGAGAACAACGGCTTTAGCACGTGCATGCCGCAGACACGCGAAACGGCCTCGGGTATTTTTCGTTCAGTTTCGGTCTGTTTCGTTGTATGTTTGTGGTGGAGTGTTTTTGGAAACGTGGGTACTACTAAAATCGTTGAGACTTCATCATTGAGGCTCTAGCTATAATAAATCAAAATTTTCAAAGTATTATGAGTACCCAAGTTAATACTGGACTTTAGACGTTACATTTTTGAAGATCGATATTTTAATTGATTTTAATCAATTTAGATTATTTATTTGTTTACATACGTGTAAATCGTAATTGCGTGATGATCTTAATAATTGGTTAAAACCTAAGCAATATAATCATAAAATTGCTGAGGGCGATGCCCTAATTTATCTATGATAATATGAAATTGTTTAATAAAAAAATTATTATCAAATTATCCAACGATAAATGCATAACAATACATTCCATCTACAAACAGTTCCCAGATGAAACAACATAATTACGATACACTGCCCCCATGACAAAAGGGCATGACTGACATTTTGGTGTTTTGGAGATATTGAGCAAAATGTATTTTGTTTAAAGCCTTAAAGCCCTATCAAGTGTCCTTTAAACAAGCGGATTATGAAACAAATGGACACTTCTAAATAATGTTTTTGTTCTGCATGTTTAACATGATGTACTGAGTACCATACACTATATAACTCAATTTTGATTAAAAAAAAATGTCAGTTATGCCCTTTTGGGGTGGGGCAGTACAGTAGACAGACATAAGTTGTAAAAGTTCAGGCAAACCAATTGCAACACCCCAATTATCTTGATTTGATTGTGATGTTTGAACTGTAACACATGTAAATAATCACTTATGATATCAATTGCAAGGCTAATGTGTTCAAATTATACACAAACTTCACGTCAAGCTCAAGCAACTGCAAACTCGAGCAGAGGGTGATTTTTTTAAAAATATGTTTTAAAAATTTCTGTAGTGTGCACTCATCGGCGCTATAATGGGGTGACGAACTTACACTACATGGTAATATCAGATATTTCATTTAAATTGCGATTAAATGTGAATTTAATTTCCCTGTTTCTTTTTTCTTTATGTCAGGCGGACTACTTATTTTCCATTTTGATTAAACTGTTGCTGCAGTACCCGGCAAACTATTGGGTTGTCCTGACAAGCCTGAAATAAACCCCACTTAAACATTGTGAAAGTTTCAGTTTAAAATGGTCAAATCTGTCCTAAAATGATCGGTTTGAATGGACAAAAAAATACCGAGAACACAAAACTTTAGACAGTTAATATGCTGCCAGTGGCAAAATATCGGTACATGAACTAATCTCATGGAACAAAAATTCGATAACACAGCAGTCTATGGGCGATGGAGGAAAACTGGAATGGGTACTTATTGATGTTCACAAGTTTCTTATAAGTGCTTAATGATAGTTTTGAGCCAGAGCGGTGCCAGGGGAGGGGTAGGGGGCAGGGTGGGTGGCTACCCTATTATTGTTTTCAAAGTAATGAAAATCGGGGTTTTAAGTGTGTTTTTTCGACAATTTCGAACCCTTTAAGATTTTGGATTTTGACTGTTGACCAAGAACGCATACGTAACATAACATATTTAGCGAAACAGCAAAACTCTTGGGGGGGGGGGAGTCAATTTTTTGAAACACACTGAAAAAAATCCCCTGATTTTCATTACTTTGAAAACAATGGGGGAGGCTGGTTTGGCGGTGGCACTTGGTCACATTGTGTGAAAGCGGTTCAGTTCTTCCCAGTTCTATATATATTTTGTCTATCGGAGATGGACTTAGATCTCAGTGACCCCAAGCACCCACAGACGTCCAGTGCAATATCAAAATTCGTCGAAAGCGAGTCTGCTGTGGGGTCAGATTTATCGGATTCCAACATACGTGCTTCCCGAATTTTATAACTCATAAATATTCAAAGATATTGCATATATCACATTACGTTAGAAAAGAAGTTAAAATCGGATTTGAAATTATTATTCCCACACATGCATTGAACATTCAAAGTCGGTGACACTACCTAATTCTCTAGCGGTGATTGCTCCAGTGTAGTGGTAACATGTGAAGACTTAGTACCAGTTACGATTATCATTGAATTTTTAGTTCAGATTTAGAATTAGGGTTAAATTTAGGGTTGAGGCAGGGGTGGTGTCACGGGGGTGGGGGGGGGGTGGGGCGGCCACCACTATTTTCAAAGTAATGGCCAATAAGGGGGAAATTTTACTGTTTGTTGAATATTTCGCCCCTATGTTCTTTACTTGTTAGCCGTGAACATAATATTTGTCGGGGGAAACATATTTTCGTTGTCGTCGGCCAGCCCCCACCCCCCTCCCCATTACCTTTTCGCGCGGCATTTGGCGGATAAACTTTTTAAGGGCCACCCCTGGGTTAAGGTTAGAGTCAGGGTCAACATTAGCACTTGGTGCATGAACATTACGTCACGCATACTTAAGCTTAAAGACACTATATAACACTGTGGAAGACCCGTTTAAAAAATTGTGGAACTTTGCTATCTGACATATCTGACAGTGTTTGAATGGACAAATAAACACCCTAGAACACACAAGTTTGGACAGTTATGCTGTCACTAGTACAATATGTGCAGATACAAATTGGCACATTAATTTTATATCGGGCGATAGGAAATTCTGCAACACAGCAGTCTATGTAGAAAAGCTGGAATGGTCTCTCAATGATTTTCACTTTTTTAAAGCACTTAATGATTGTTTTACACTGCAATTTTTTTTCAGGGCTTCATTTTTAGACCGTATCAAAGACACTAATAGCGTGGAGAATCATGTAGCTCAGATTTTTAAAACTGGAAACATTGTTATACATTGCCTTTAATACTGTCCATAGAAAACATTAATAAAAAAATGTTGTTTGAAAAGTTATATTTTCTGCAGTTCATATTTTCTTTCATAGTAACATTAATAACCACTGGCAATATAGTTTAGAAATGATTACGAAGAACGCATATGTTAAACCATTGCGTTTAGTATAATATTTAATAGGTACGATTCGCACTCATTTTGTGCAATTTGGCATCTCTAACCATGTATCCGAATTCCTAAATGATTCTCGCAACATTCCTGCATGCACGGCGATGGAGTGAAATTTACACTTAAATCCAGGTGTAGACTGGATGCCTGAATAGTGCCAGACGTTTTATCAGACACACCTGGAAATTATGGCATTAAAAGGGAAGTTCACCGAACTTTGCTATGCATGTGATTGTGTCGGGGCGTCGATCCATATTTCGGATTTTCGGGGGGGGGGGTGGGAGCCAAAGTGAGAATCATTTCAAAAAAATGTCAAATTTTCAGCGCGCTGTGCGCACAGAATTGCTATAGGAAATTTTGCCAGGGAAGCGCCGAAAAATTGAAATTTGTGTATGTGTAGTAGTATTTTCATGTTAAGTTTAATGCTTTTGTAGTGCCTTTAACACTGCTCGTTAAACATATCCTTACATTATCATACGTTTTATGTTTTTTTTAAGTGTAAAAAATCGTAACGTATCCCCTGCGTTGCGTTGTTGTCTGCGTAACTGCAAATGATTCTCGCGCAGAATATTTTATCCAGTCATATTCTGGAATTTTGTCAGAGTTAATCAGGGGCGTCGACCCATTTTTTCGGATTGGTCAGGCAAACAATTAGACAAATGTTTAACATTTTCGGTGAGCACTGCGCGCAAAATTGCAATAGAAAATCTTGCCAGAGAATCGCGCCGAAAAATTGAAAATTGTGTTTGTGTGGTAGTATTTTTAAGTTAAGTTTAGTTAGTTGTTTTGTAGTGCCTTTAGCACTGCTTTTTAAACAAGTTGTCACAATCTGGGGAGATCGATGTGTTTGCCCCCAATATTTTCGTTTGGGTGGCAACTGCCTCATGCCCCTTTCGATCGACGCCTCTGGGGTTGTGCAAGAAAGAGAGGACATGTCGCTCGTGATTGAAAAACACAAAACGATTTCGGATATTTGGACTTAACAAGGAGATAATTAATTTCTGTTATATACTAATTCAACGTGCAAGAGGAAAATTAATCTTTAATGAACTCAAAATTTATGTACGAAATAAATATGGATTTCTCCACACTGTCATCACAAAAAGTATCAGTGCTGCCAATTTAAGAATCCCCTATAATAAGTATTAAAGGTATTGGCTAACATTTACCACAGTTAAAAAAATCTGAGCCGCATGATTCCCCATGCTACCAGTGTCTTTGATGAGGTCTAAAAATGAAGCCCTGAAAAAAATTGTATTTCAAAATGATTATTTAGTGCTTTAAACAAGTGAAAATCGTAAGTTGACCAGATTCACTTGCTCATTTCCTCCCGTAGACTTACTGTGTGTACACCTAGGTTAATAAAACTCGCCCCGAGTTTTAATTGTTTAGTCATGTATAACTTGCCATTGGCAGTGTAACTTTCCAAACTTTTGTATTCTAGGGTGTTTATTCGTCCATTTGAACACTTCTATGTAGCTCAGATATCTAAGTTTGACAATTTTTTAAATTGAAGCTCCACAATGTTAGCCTATCACTTTATTTAAACTTTGAATACATATTACTCTTATGTTGACCCCACAAAAGACATTTTTTTTTTTCGATTTCGAACTTTTTTGGGTCGTATGGAACAGACGTTAAGAAAATGTCAAAATTGATCATGGAGTCTATACAATGGGGTAATTTTTTGCGGACAGGGTTAATTGTTGTGGTTACATACTATTTTTAAACAGTTATTTTTATACAGTTACGGACAATTATTCCCCCGTCTCCCCCACTTGGACGGAATAATTTTGACATGTTTTACCAAATTGATCGCAAGCACTCACTAGTTACCGAATATGAATTAGCAATGTACCATTATGAATGAATAAACAGTAAGTACTCGGGGCGAATCAAAATTTCCTACATGTAGATCTACACACTGTAAGTCTATGGGAGGAAATGGTCAGGTGAATCCGGTCAACTTACGATTTTCACTAAATAATAATTTTGAAATACATTTTTTCAGGGCTTCATTTTCATACCGTATCGAAGACACTTGGAGCATGGAGGATTATGTAGCTCACATTTTTAAACTGTGGTAAATGTTAGCCAGTGGCTTTAAAGGAAGAGTATCTCCTTTGCAAGCGTAAAAATAACATTGTGCAAATACACTGGTATAAAGAAGAAAATCCCGTCTAAGAACCTTCAGCATAGTAAAGGAGTTAAAAACTCGGTGTCAGTGGAATTGTAGTAACTGTAAGGCTTTGGATTGTTTTTGTTGTGTCTTAAAGAGACCCCTACAGTTCATGAGTGTTAATCATGCTTGTACATGAAACTTATTCACAATTTTGTGTGTATCAAAAATGCATTTATAAACTTGACTAATTTTATGTATAGGCCTAAGACTCATGCAAATTTTCATTTATAGACCAATGCATGATTACTGAGATACGTGTAATACTACTAAGGGTGCGTTCAGTTCAGTGAGCTTCTAAGAGTCTTACCATGGTTTAATGGTCATTAATTATTGGTGCATTTTTCAAATTCTAAGTAAGTACTGATTTTCAGACTACAGACACGTCCTTCAATAATAGCCTATAGCATGAGTGATGTATTGTTATATTTCTGGAGTGAAGGAGATTTCCTGCATTTAAAATACTGTATAGTTTTACAGTGTGTCAAATGTGACACTGCTAACAAAAATACGAATTTCACTTTCTCTCATTACGGCAGACGATTCCAAACGACGCCCTTCAAACGATGTCCCCTATCCCGTCGTCCCTCCCAGTTTCCGGTTCGTTCAGCCGACGTCGTCACATCACCTGATCCATCACGTGCCTCTACCGGACCGGTCACATCTACCGCCAATAATACACATGGGTCCACATGCGATAGGTGCTACCCAATCGGTGAGTATATCTGCTTATATTGTTTAAAGAAAGAAGCAAGGACAGAAGGAAGGAAGGAAATAAGAGGAAGATGGAAACGGAAAGAAAGATAGGAAAGGGAAAAAAGAAAGATAGAATGAAGGAAGGAAAGACAAGAAAGATAGAAAAAGAAAGAAATATACAGAAGAAAAGAAGTTAAGAAAAAGACAAAAAACGAAATAAAGATGAAAATAAAGCATATAACAAAGAAAGGTAGAAGAAACTACGAAAGAAGAAAAAAAAAAGAAATTCAAGAAAGATAGAAGAGAAGAGAAGAAAGAAAGAAGACAGCAGAAAAATATAACGAAAGAAAAGTACAAACGAAGATAGAAAAACAAGAAAGAGGAGGAGATATGAAAGAATGGTCAATCGTAGATTACATGGAATATTACAGTAGCATAATGAGCAAAAATATTGAGAGAACATAACAGTGGCAACATAGCTGTGGCAGCCATTCCACGTAAGGGTCAACGTCAAACTAAAAAATTGAAGTGAAGCAAGTGATTTTCTTTTGTCAGTTATGATTCAAAAGAGGAATATTGAAACCATCTAAATCTAAAAGATTTTTGAAAATAAAGCATTTAAATTAAAGTGAAAGCCTACTGAACATGGCTGAACTTTCTGGTAAAAAAGAAAGCTTTTAGGGTATAAATCACAAAATGAAAAAATTAAATGAAGCTGATTAATAACATGCTGCTTTTTCTGCATTCATGTAGGTAGTTATTCCAGTAAGTTTGATGAAAAATTAAGAATTTTTCCAAATGCTTTTTGTATTTCATCACGAAAACACCCGCGATATATGTCACGCGAGTCACAAAATAAGGGGATTTCTTTTAAAGATTACTAAAAAATTAGAAAGAGTTTCAGCTGGTGTTTGACATGTCAGTGAAGAAGTAGTGGTAGTGTATCAAGAAAAGTATAAACATTTTCATTTGCCCTGCATACCTTGAAGAAAAAAACAATCTCAAGAGTGTCACGCGAGTCACGCATGCTGTACGTCGGACAAGTCACAAACCAGAGTATAGATCAAAAACTGAGAAAATAGGTGAAGCTGATTGCTTTATCTGAATTCAGTAGCTTTTTCCAGTCAGTTTGATAAAACATTGATTTTTTTTTCAAATGCTTGTCATATTTTCACATAAAGCCCATTTCATTAGGAAAACAATCATAAAATATGTCACGAGAGTCACAGAATGGGTAATTTTTTTAATAGTCCTAAAAAACTGGAATTTTTACACTCTTTCTAAAGGGATTCACAATTACATCATATTCATTCATATAACATAATTTAAGTCTTTAAACGCTAGTGACAGCTATATCAAGTGACTGTGTCACGCGAGTCACGCATTTGTGTCACGCAACATTGGAAATTTGGCACAATGTAACACGCATGAATTGAGTTAGGGTATTCGGTTTGCAGTTCAGCGAAACTAAATTAAATCAAATTTGTAGTTTCATAGGAAATTCAATGTGAATGAAGTACTGTCACAATTCCTCTTTGCTGTCCTGTCACGCGAGTCACGTCAAAGAAATTGTAATGTATAAAAAAAATATTGATTATTGAACAATCATTTCAGAACTAAAACATGTATTGCTAATGCTTTGACTCAAAAAACATGTTAATTTGGTTTGATAAGCCAGTTTGATAATGCTAGACATTGAACTTTGAATTTTGTCTTCAAATGTTCACGCGAGTCACTATGGAATGGCCTGTGTGGAAAATGTTAATATATTTTCATGTCCGTATTAAACTTTCAAGACATAAATAATGTAAAATATTAGTAGGCAAAATCATACATGATTTTAGATAAAAGTTGACAACGAACTAAAATGGACAACATACAACAGGTTTGGGGGGAAAAACACCAAAAGCGAAAACGGACGGACTGGATAATTCGATTTCTTGTGATGTTGGTATTTCCTGAGGAAATTTGAAAGCTGATTGCTGAGTTTATAGGAGAACACCGCCTTTGAAATTAAAAGATCTTCTCTTTTTGATTTTTTATGCCTCCGCAACGAAGTTGCGGGGCATTTTCGGGTTGTCCGTCCGTTGCGCTGCGCGCGTCCGTCGTCGCCGGTTTCGTTACCCGCGAATAAGCTTGAAGAAACCCAGTCGGATTTTGATGTAACTAGGACCAATACATTTATGTACTATGAGTCCAATGTAATGATTAGATTTTGGGAGCTCAAGGTCAAGGTCACCGGACCTTAAAAGTTAGTCTGATTGGGCTCGTTACCGGTACACTGAGAATGGCTGTCGAGATTTTCATGTACAATACTTGGGTTGAAGATGTATTATGAGGCGCCAATGAATATTAATTTTGGAGCTGTTCAACTAGTGCAAAGGTCACCGGGACGGCCTTAATAGGTCTGATTTGGGTCATTACTGTGATAACTTGCAGTTGACTCGTCTCGATTTTTGATGTGTAACTTGGTGGAGCTAGTTCTATTATAAGGCACCAATTTACTTATTCGGATTTGTGGAGTTGAAGGTCGAGGGTCAAGGTCACAAGGCACATCTGTCCGGTTGCAGCTCATTGTTGCGATTTATTTTAGAACTGCTTATGTGGATTTACTGTACTTGGTGCATAAGGTTCACATGGCGGCCTTATTCATCTCATTGTACTTGTACTACCACTGGTAACTTGGAAGCTTTTCAATTACATCAATTGAGATGGGGAGTGCAGCTGCGGAGGATACATCGACTGCGTGCAGTCGAATTGCTCGAGCTTTATTGTTTTTGTGAACTATGCGATTTTACAGAGGTCAGTTTAAGACTGTCGTTTTGAAATTTTCATATGTCTTTAGTCGTAAAGGTTCATTAGTTTCATGAAATCCTGCCAACAACTCATGTCACAGTAGTTTCAATATCATGTTTGAAGTCCCAGTCCTCCCTAACAGTCTGTCATTTAATGACAACTTTACGAATCCTTAACAATAATCGTTTTGTTTGCATCAGTTGAACGCTTTGTTGAATGATTCTTCAATTAAACATGCGCTTGCGTTGAGTCCAGATACTGTCAATCTCTCTAGTGTGGTGTGACAAATGAGGCCTGAAACACTTCTAGAACCACTGTTTTAAGAAGTTGGAAATCTATACCATGCTGCACTGGATTTACCAAACGTATGATTTTGTATAGACTGTAGTGTTAATAAACCCCAATTTTCGTTTATTATTAACTTAAAATTTCACATCCTGTGTTACCAATTATTATATAAAACTGGATTCACTACGTATGCCATTCATTATGATATACCAAAGACTTCTCAATAAATTTCTCGTTTACTTTGGCTGTCCGTCCATTCAAGCATTGCTTAAACGGCGCCCAGTGGCCGTTGAGGAACCAAAGGTCGCAAAAGTATTTCGGTGATTAAATATTTTTTTATTTTCTTTACCTGCTTGAAGCATTAATTGAAGAATGCCCCAGTAAATATTTTATTTCGAAATGCACAAAAAGGGGTGGTAGTTTACCCTTAACCTGCAATGTGACATACTTAGCAATTTTGGTGCAAATGAACTTATTTTATAAATCTGTCATTTAACATGAAGTTCTTAAGTTATTGAGCATGAAAATTGCTTCCATATTCCTGATATGTTATTTTACAGCATGCTTGGATTGAAATCGGATCGGAATTGCAATTTTTATTATTATTTGTAGGCTATTTATCACTGAGAAAATGGGTTTGCTCATGTTTTATATAATCCAGAAAAAATGTTTAGCAACTTCGTGGACTACGCGCTTCATTTTATTCTCCCATATTTCTGATGTCTATCCTTTTAAGTTTGATACCACGTATTGAGGTCGTCTCGACCGTAGTTACGCTTAGAGCTGGATTTTCCTTGTCGTTACAGTGACCGAAAATGCATCTATTTTCGCCATGTGCGCTCAACGATTCGCTACTTATATTAACGCGCGTGGGCGCGACGTCCGTACGATCTCGCGTGCAAGGTTTCAGGTCGTTAACCCTGATAATTTATCTTCATTAAATGAAGGCTTAGTTAAATTATTGATATGAAATTTGCCTTTTTTGACGATGATTGGGGTTTGAATAAATGGATCGCAATCGCCAATTGTTCATAATTACTTTTAGGACTATCCACTTGAAAAATTGACTAATTATCCATGTTTTATGAATTAAAAAAACTGTGTAGACTTCCGCAGATTTTCACTTCAATTTTATCATCACCGCATTCTCTGATGTCCAATCTTTACGTTGATTCCAGATTTGTCTCCTGCCTTTGCCGGTTTTTTTACAGTAGAGCCGATTTTCTTTGTAACATTGACTCAGAAAATGCGTCTATTTTGGTATGTGCGGCTGATCGATTCGCACTTAATAAATTACGACGCGTGGGGGCGCGTGACAATCTGACATGGCAAGGTTTCAGGCTTTATTGTTTATCAATAATGAAATTATTAAGTTATATTAGAAATAGCTCCAAATTATATCATGATATGTCATTTTACTGCATGGATGGGTTGAAAATGTATAGAATCGCAATTTTCATGCTACATTATAGGCTAATTCACAGAAAAATGGACTAATAATTCAGGTTTGTTTATAAATCTTTGTTTTTTTCTCTTTTT
>JZLH01S0423208.1:0-10537 GCA_001188425.1 Eucidaris tribuloides
TTTCGTATAACGAAATAATATTTGTCATGCCATCTACAGAAAATTTGGTCCAATTCGTACAGCATGTCAAAAATAGCAGGACGAAGTAAATTCGTCAGCAGGACGAATTAAATCTCGTCGTACTCAAGAGCACGACGAGATTTTGTTTACAGTGTAATCTACTTCTTTTCTGGCGATGATGAAGATGATGATGATGACGATGATGATGATGATGATGATGATGATGATGATGATGATGATTATTCTTATTATCATTATGACAATGATGATGATGATAACAACAACAACAACAATAATAATAATAATAATAATAATAATAATAATAATAATAATAATAATAATAATGATAATAATAATAATAATAATAATAGCAATAATTATAATAATAACAAATGCATATAAAGCTCAGACCTCGAACATTGCAATAATTTTTACATTAAATTTACAGGAAGTATCAAATAAATGGTGACTTTCACTTTTGAAACCTTCTTACCGGAATCCATTAACAATCAAGGTACTCACCATTGTAGTTTACATTGATGTCTGCCTGACTCTTTGGTGATATCGGGTTGAATTCGAAATTAATCAAGCAGTTCTGCTGGGAGTACTCCACCAGTAACAGGGAGATGACGTTCCGACACGTGTCTCTATTACAGTTCATGATGTCCTGTGCCGTGGATGTAGCATCAATGGTAGATGTCGATGAATCCGGTCGGGTGATGATCATAGTAGCATTAGTGACGCGAATATCTTTATTTCTGGAACCACATTGGTCGGTCAAATCGCTATCCGCATAGCAAAGGCCATCCCCAGCTAGGTGTACTAAAAGTACAAACAACAAGAAATATGACTGAAGTGCGTTTAAATCTGAGGTTCGATTGATGCATAATCATTAATAGAAGTGGGATCAGGAGGTCTTATGTGAAGATGTGCAAGTGAATAAAGATGCGGCAAGGCAAAACTATTAATAAGGTGCTCTTTTCCTTGACTGGACACTCATGAACCTCGTACAGCACGGGCTTTGATCCATGTTTCGGAGTGGGGACAAAAGTTAAAATATCAAAATATTTCGGTGCGCTTTGCGCGCCAAATTGCAATACAGAATTCTGTGTGTAACGCGCACAGAAAAATTGACAAGTTTGCATGTTTAGTACTATTCTATGGTAAGTGTAATGGCTTTATAGTACTTTCCAGTGCTTTTTAAACATATAGACGGGTAAATATAAGAGAAAAAACACCTTAACCCCCAATCAATTCACTAAAATGGTTTTCAACGGTTTTGGGTAGGGTTTGATCTCCAAAATAACACATTAAAAATCTACCAAAATCAAAGTTCAGGAAAGGGGCTATTTCCAAGATGGCGTCTAAAATGACCGCCATGGGCTTAAAGATTGGGTTATTGATTTGCAGGGATGTGCAAGTCCATTACTTCCCTTCATTATCAATACCAAACGGTAGTTTAGTACTTACAAATGGTGTGTTGAAAGTCTGAGATCCATACGTCATGAATTTGTTGTTTTATGAGAAAAACTAATAACGACATATTACCAGAATGTTGTTCTTTCTGTGAGTTTCAATTTTGCTCAAAATGCGAATTGCGGTTACTGTGCACCGTAGCAAGACGAGCGCAGCCCTCTGATTGGCTAACGGATATCGCCTGCGCGACCTTAATTGGCTAACGGCTGATCGGACCATTTTGGAACGGCACGTGCACGTTTGACGTCGCGGATTTTTTAAATTTGCTCCTGAGCAAATGGAAAAAGGATGAAGTTTAACCGTCCAGATTTTCACCAAAACTCAATATTTTACCCCAAGTCTCTATGAGAGGTGTTTATTTATATTAATCTTCACATTGGATATGATTTCAGCTGATTTGATTCATATAGATGTTTTTTGATGTGCAAATCAATAACCCAATCTTTAAAATCAGCATAAAACAGGCAATAAGTGACCTTAATTTGTGATGTTTGTGTCTTTTTCTATGTTTTTAGGGCCAAATAACCCAAAGAAACTATTCCAAATGTTGTCTGGTGATGGGAAAGCCTTAAATCCAAAATGGCGCCCAAAATAGCCGCCATGAGCGTAAAATTACCATTGAACAGGCAAAGAATGCCTGCATTTGTGATTTGTTTTTGTCTTTTTCTATGTTTTGGAGGTCAACAAATCCAAAGCAACTATTTAACATGTTGCTTGGTGATTGGAAAACCTCAAATCCAAGATGGCGTCCACAATGGCCCACGCATATTAATTCCTAAACGATCTTTTACTTTCTTCATGGTCTAGAGTTTTGCAACACAATGGTAAACTGGAACTCAAACCGTCGTTTTTGACACATTTTTGCCATGATTGTAAAAAATCTGCAAGCTTCATACCATTGAAATGAGATTAATTTTATGATGGGGGGGGGGGGGCAAAAGTTTAAAAAATGTCAAAAAAATGGCGCGCTTCGTGCGCCAAATCGCATTACAAATTTCTGCGCCCAAAGCGCGCCGAAAAAAATGACAATTTTACATGTTTAAAGATTGTGTCAGGGATGTGAAGGGACTTCCCTTCATTATCAATACCAAACGGTAGTTTAGTACTTACAGATGGTGTGTTGAAAGTCTGAGATCCATACGTCATGAATTTGTTGTTTTATGAGAAAAACTAATAACGACATATTACCAGAATGTTGTTCTTTCTGTGAGTTTCAATTTTGCTCAAAATGCGAATCGCGGTTACTGTGCACCGTAGCAAGACCAGCGCAGCCCTCTGATTGGTTAACGGCTATCCCCTGCGCGACCTTTGGCTAACGGCTGATCGGACCATTTTTGAAATTGCTGGCGAGTAATTTGAAAAAGGATGAAGTTTAACCGTCCAGATTTTCACCAAAACTCAATATTTTACCCCAAGTCTCTATGAGAGGTGTTTATTTATAGGGCATTTCCGAGCTATTTGCGACATGAATCTTAAAAAAATGAAATTTACATGTTCTTTAATATTTTATGAAATTTAAAATGTGCAATGTCTGAAGTTAACTGTACTTATTTTGATTTTCTGCAGAAGTTGGTGGAAAGTCATGAAAAAATGTGATTTTTCCCAAAAATTAGCATTTTGCGTCGCGGGCAGGACAAACACATTTAAAAAAAAAAATACATTAATGAAAAGATATTTACACCCATTCTATGTGTAGACATAATAAGCATTTCATGTAAATTCAGGAAATGGTTACCATGGGAACCCCTCTGGAAATGCTTTCTTCTGATTGGCCGTCATAAAAGGCAATTGTCCTGTCCGCGACGTTTTGAATCAAAAAGTATTAATTACTCTGCAGTTTTGCACTTTCATAAAGTAAGACTTATTTTTCTCTGGATTAAGATGGGGGCAGTTAATATCTACTATAAATCAAGAATCATAGAAAAACTTTAGAGACTAATGAAAATCTGTCGTCGCGGACAAAAAACGTCGCGGACAGGACATT
The DNA here is from genome assembly GCA_001188425.1 of Eucidaris tribuloides. Lineage (NCBI taxonomy): Eukaryota > Metazoa > Echinodermata > Echinoidea > Cidaroida > Cidaridae > Eucidaris > Eucidaris tribuloides. The sequence continues at coordinate 3,461 of JZLH01S0423208.1, forward strand.
TTTGTCACGGACAGGACATTTTGTCGCGGACAGGACAATGTATTTTAATATCATAAAATGTAGTTTTCTATTTGTTGTGTCTGTATGTGTGTGTATGTGTGTGTATGTGTGTAAAGTATGTTTGTGTGTTATGTGTGTGATTATGGATGTGTTTGTGTTGTCTATTTAGAAGAAAATTAATGGTAGCTGTATGTGTACCTGTTGGTATACATAGCACATGTACAGTATTTGCATTTGAATGTGCATAATGTGTGCATTTGTGTGTGCATTAGTGTGTGTGTGTCATCTTTGGTACTTGGGTACGTATTTTTTGCTTAAGACAAAATATATTCATAAGGTTCTTATTAAGTCTTCTGAAATTTTTGATCCTACATGTGATTGAGGTTTTAAAACATTAAATTATATCTTTATGTGTTAAACGTATACTATATAACATTGCGACAAAATGTCCTGTCCGCGACACTCCAAAATGTCCTGTCCGTGACGCTGTAATTAATCACTAACTACTTAGTAATTCGTCAACGATGGCAACAATTTATTAACCACACTGATACATGTAAACCTTATTTCCTAAGCTTCATTTGTATCAAGATCATATTTCATCAAGTCCTGTAAACTCACAGACTTTTAGACTTGTACAACTTCATTTCAAAACCCATGTCGCAGCACCGACGCTGCACTTTCGACCAATCAGAGAGATGCATGCTGCCCAATTTTTTCTGATATTTATTTCCCACAGCCACAGCCACAGCCCACGGGTCTTTCACACGTACAAATATTAGCTTGATTTCTTCAGCAGTCTTATTCTTACAAGGAAAAGAAATTTCTAAATGTCCTGTCCGCGACAATCCAAATACTCGGAAATGCCCTCTATTAATCTTCACATTGGATATGATTTCAGCTGATTTGATTCGCATAGATGTTTTTTGACGTGCAAATCAATGACACAATCTTTAATAGTATTGTTATGCTAACTTTAATATTTTTATAGTGCTTTCCAGTGCTTTTTAAACATATCCTTGCATTGACTTTTCAAATTGTCAAGATTATGGGGGGGGGGGACAAACCGACATGTTTGCCCCTCCCCCATATTTTCATTGGGGTGGCGACTGCCCTCCTTAGCACCCCAGGATCGACGCCCCTGTCGTACAGCCATCAATTGGAGATGAGCGAGAGAAATTTGGAAGCTGCTAGTCATAGCATGTCATAACCGTGACTGCAAAAAAGAAATATTAAAAATAATAACCTCTAAAAATATGGAGAAATTCCCGGCAACTTGCTGTACGAATTTCCACTGTAATCTTTTACGAGTAGATTGTATTGTTATTTAGGGCAACATTACTTTATTCAGTCAAACAATAATGTATATAAAGTAATTGCTATTTACAGACTTTTGACCCCCCACCCAATAGTTAATTGATTATCAATTATTGTAAAGCATAATACATTCCAAACGTAAAATTTATCGTGAGAATCACCCATTATTTTTGACACGCACTGTTTTTTTTACAGTGTTGATAATCATGGATGACGTTATTATCATCATAATACCACCATTGACGATGTCGGAATTGGGAGGCAGTGGGATTTCCCGCCCCATCATACATGCCCCCCCCCCCCGTAAACACTTTTTTTTTTAAGCTTCCCACTTTAACAGCAGATCTAGGAATTTTTCAAGACGGTTTTACCATTTTTCACTTGACACCACCTTTTTTAATGCCGAAAAAAAAGGTTGGCTGGCCGAGAAAGAGATGTGGGGTGGGGGATTTGGGAAGAGATCAATTCATCATCATCTTCATCGCTGGTGTACACCTTTTCTGTACTCCCAAGTGACTGTGTTTTCAGACTATGGTACAAATTAAAGTTGGCCATAGTTTACTCTCAAGATTGAAATTGAATGTCATGCAGGTGCGTAGTACTATATTAGTGAACACTATTACCTCTTGTTTTTGCTTTTCGAGTTTTAGATACTAGTAAACATCTTTGTACGTGGAGCAGTATCAGAGACCATCAGAAGAAAGCTGAACAATCAGATTTGTATACTTGTGATAAACCAGACATTTTTTTAAAAGCCACGGGCTAACATAGACCACAGTTTAAAAAACATGTGAGCTACGTAATCCTTCATGCTCTAAGTCACTTTGATAAGGTCTAAAAATAAAGCCCTGAAAAAGCCCTGCTTTAAAAAAAAGTGAAAATCTACAAACACTCAAATTGACCGGATTCACCTGCACATTTCCTCCCATAGACTTTCTGCGTGCAGATCTAGGCTATTTTATCATCCACCGCGGAGTAGAAATTGTTTATTTATACATACCTTGTCGGCCGTTGTCAGCATTACTTTGCAAACTTGTGTATTCTAGGGTGTTTATTTGTCCATTTGAACACTAGTTTGTAGCTCACATATCACAGATTGACAATTTTGTTTTAATTTGAAGCTCCACAATGTTAGCCTGTTGCTTTAAATATGAGAGATCATTCCAACTACTTGTTCAATACTCACATGATATGACAATGCAGTCATCTGCTGCACCCAACACGTAGCAAACATTCTGCAGGAATTAATAGAAGTAGAATTTAGAAATCAAAATTATATATTCCTTATGGAAGAACGATGCATTGGACAATCTACACTGTGTCAATGACGTGCCAAATAAAAATGTCAGGGGTGAAAATGTCATGGGTAAAAATGTCAAAGGTAAAAATATCAGAGCGTTGATGAATTCCCTTAAAGCCCAAGTTTAGTTTTGGGGATTTTTTTTTGTTATTTGAAAGCTTTATGCCCCAAAGTCATAACCCTGCAATAATAGAATCTGAATGTCTTTAGTTTTTTTTTAATTAGTTAATGAAAAATCTCGGGGGACCCCCGAGATTTTCGACTATATTTTATATTAGTTAAAAAGCTTTAAGGTTCACTGTGTTAATACCTCATCTGAAGAGCACGACTCTGTTTTTCAGATGAAGGTATAACTCATATACCTTCTTTTTGTCTTTTAGGTTTTTTTAAATTAATTATTGAAAAATGTCGGGGGCCGACATTTTCCGATATATTTTACATTATGGCATCCAAAGGGTTAAAATGGTTATATGAGCTATACCTCATCTGAAAGAGCAGAGTCTGCTCTTTCAGATGAGGTATAACACATGTAACCTTAAAGCATTTTTAACCCTTCGGATGCTATAATATAAAATATAGTTAATATAGTTATATACATATATAGTTAATATAGTTATATACATATATAGTTAATATAGTTATATATATATAATAAAAAAACTAAAGACATTCAGAATAACAAAAAAAAAAATTCCCAAAACTAAACCTCAGCTTTAAAACAGTCTAATACCGTCTGTATATATCCCTTTAATCGGCACCCCTATATATTGGCAAAAGAGGTTACTCCTTAATTGGTTTTAAATATCTTAAACAAATGTAGAGAAGAATGAAATTATGTATATTTACATAAAAATGAATGTGGACATTACCTAAATATATATCACACATATTTGAACACGTAGTACGGTACATCTGTAAAATACAAACACATGTACCTGAAACATCTCATTAAAACCAGCACGTTATTATAAAACATCAGGAAGTTCACTGAACACTGATGAGAAATCCGTGTGTTCAACGGTTCATCATGTGGAAGTTTGAACATCATTGATACAGGAAGTGCTGTAATTCAGTTTTGGTTTCAATGTCTGTATTTATTTTTCAAATTCAATAACACACTTACTAATTTAATTCAAATAATAATCCAGTACAATAATACATAAATCGATGCATGACCTAAATGCACAACAAATACATGATATGAACTACACTATGAACAAATATCTGTACATATGATTAGAGTGCTTGAATTGTTGTGGTAGTGCGTATGATGAATGGCTATGTTACTGCCTTATTTAGATATACTTCGACGAACATTAATCAATTGTACCGCAACATTTATTTTTATTCCTGGCAATACAAAAAAATAAAGAACATACATTTCACAATACTTTTATATTTCTCGTTCGTCATCATCATCGTAGATTATTGATTTTTGTGTAAAATTGAATATACCGTATCTGATGACTAAAAACTTGAACCTGGAAAAACAAAGTCGTATACCCACTTCTCAGTTGTTTTTTTTTTTTTTTTTTTTTACTAAATGAATGTTCAATTCATCAAGTTGTTGAATGATAGCAACATTAAGTACAGTAAACTTGAAAGTTACTACTTCAAGGAGAAAACAACCATCTTTATTGGTCCATATTTTACACATAATGTGTCTAGGCCTAGCAAGGTGTGAGTGCATGTATGTAATAAAAAGTGATTTAATTAAAAAAAATACATTTCAGTATTGATAATGGACAAGTTGAGTATAGCACTTCAGGCAACATGGCAATAACCAAATCCATTTAACGTGGGTAGATGTCTGATTTCTATCAAATGTGAATTGTCTTTGATCCATAATGAAATAAACGTATACGAGGTTTATTGTTAGAAACCAGGATGTGATATCAATAGATGTAATTTCTTTTCCAGTCTACATACAATAGACTACAACACCAATAATTCTTTTATAGCGCATTTCCTGATTTGGAACTGATCATTGTATTTTACAACAAAAACTATGAGAGTAAAAATGTTTTAAGTTCCTTTCATTGTGGTGGAAAAAAACTCTCAGTAGACAATCAAACACCCAATTCATAATGAAAGTAATAAAAATGATAATAATAACGAAATCAGTTTACAGTTGTAGTGTTTGGGTCAGGTGCTGACATATCCCGAGCATTAATGGATCACGTTACAAGTTATCATTTTGCTAGAAATGAATCTTGTATTGACAACGTTTCCCGCTAAAAAAAAACATCAAAGATACTGGTAGTAATTTGAGGAGAGTACTCCGTCATTGCCAGACATTAGGGAGCTTTCGATTCACGACGGTAAGCAAAGAGTACGGTCAGTTCAACCGACCATGACCGTCCTCGCGCACAATTACCGTCTTGATTTTTAAGCGCTTTCGATTTGACGACGGGGACGTACGCGGATTAGTGCATGAAGTGCAAATAAACGCCTTGCAGATTATGACGTAATTACGAAATCATCAAGCGATGTGAATATTAAACATGACATCTTGACATTGAATGAAAGAAGGGAAAAGCAAGATGGAAAGAGACGGGAAAGACAGATAGACAGAAAGAAAGAGAATAAAACAGATAGAAAGTAAGAAAGAAAGAAAGAAAGAAAAAAAGAAATGAAAGAGGAAAGACAGATAAAAAGAAAGAAATTGAAGACAGAAGGGAAGGAAAGACAGAAAGAAAGATAAGATGGAAAGACAGAAAGGAAAGTAAGATGGAAAGGAAGACAGAAAAGATTGAAAGAAAGGAAGGACAGACAGAAAGGAAAGTAGATAAAAAAGAAAGATAGAAAGAAAGACAGGAAAGACAGAAAGAAAGGAAAAATTGAAAGAAAGGAAGGACAGAGAGAAAGTGAGAAATTAAAGACAGAAGGAAAGACAGACAGATAGAAAAACAGGAAAGACGGAAAGAAAGGAAAGACACATAAGGAAAGACAGAATGGAAAGTAAGATAAAAAAGAAATACAAAAAAGACAGGAATGATAGAAGGAAAGAAAGGAAAGATAGACAAAAAGAAAAGGACAGACAGAAATAACGAAAGGAAAGACAGATAGAAAGAAACGAGAAACAAACAGAAACAAAGGAAAGACAGACAGATAGAAAGAATGCAATTAAAGACAGATAGTAAGAAAGTAAGATAGATAAAAGAAAGAAAGGAAAGACAGATAGAAAGGAAGGACAGAGAGCCATAGACAGACAGATAGAAAGAAATAAAGAAAAAACATACAAAGGAAAGACAGACAGATAGAAAGAATGCAAGGAAAGACGGATAGTAAGAAAGAAAGATAGATCGAAAGAAAGAAAAGCCAGAAAGGAAGGACAGAGAGCCAAAGAAAGACAGATAAAAGGAAATAAAGAAAAAAAAACATACAAAGGAAAGACAGACAAAAAGGAAAGACAGAAAGAAAGAATGGAAGGATCGGAGGACAGGTAGTAAGAAAGAAAGAAAGAAAGAAAAGACTGATAGAAATAAAAAAAAGAAGACAGGTAAAATGAAAGAGGAAATGAAGAGAAACAAAACTGACTGTATGATGCTGCTTACACGCCATGCTCAAACGCGCTCTAAATACGCAATACACGTGTACATACTATGGTATACGTCTCTACCGTTGTCTTTACAGCCCGAGAACGGTTGTCTTCTAGCAGGGGACAGTACGTTTTGCGGCTTCGCGCATGCGCAGATCGATTGCACGCTCGAACCCGCCGTCCTCTTTGCTTACCGTCGCGAATCGAAAGCTCCCTATTGTGTGCTGACGTAGGACCAGATCGCCCATGCACGTATTACCGATACAGTTCTGGGCGGAGGAATAGCTCGAAAAGATATTAATTATTTTACACGCCTTTAAACCAAATCAAATACCTTCTGTCTAGTTATTGCACCAAGGGAATTACGTTCATCAGTTGTAAAACATTTTGAAAGGAACTCAAACATTTTTTACTCTCATATGATTTGTTGTAAATCGCAGTGATCAATTCCAATAATTGGAAATGCGCTATAAAATAGCCAAATGTATTGTATTATATCTTTGGAATATGCACCAACAAGACAGTCAATGGCGACAGGAGAGCACATTGTATAACATGAATACAAAATATTAATATAGCTCGAAGAGAAATTAATCATTTTTTGCCTCCAACTTTTTTGTGGCTACTCGTGGCATGATGACACGTGAGCTGTCTGGTTGCATTACCTAAGGAGATGATTTTCTTCTAAGTGTGTGTATGTGTTTGTTTGTTTGTTTACTAAGATTAGAACCAAAAATCGAGTTTTCCTGCAAGTAAATGCTGTTGTTGATATACACACATCTGATCACCAAATCAAAAAGAGGACAATGTGTGCATGCCCGTTTGTTTGTTTGTGTGTGTGTGTGTGTGTGTGTGTGTGTGTGTGTGTGTGTGTGTGTGTGTGTGTGTGTGTGTGTGTGTGTGTGTGTGTGTGTGTGTG
>JZLH01S0423217.1:8305-19297 GCA_001188425.1 Eucidaris tribuloides
TGTTACGTTTAGTAAAGCTGTCGTGGTTGAATGTTTCGGTCTGAATCCCGACTGATGTTCCGTTAAAAGAGAATTGACACTTAGATAATCGTATAATTGTTGAAAAACAAGTTTCTCAAATATTTTAGCGAACACTGGCAACATGGCTATAGGTCTGTAATTTCCCATTTCTTATTTGACACCCCCTTTAAATACTGGAATAACTCGTGATACTTTCATTTTTTGGCGGCACAATTCCTTGATTAAGTGACATGTTAAAAATAAATACGAGAGGTTTAACAATAGAATGTGCTATAGGTTTGATAAGAATAATAGGAATATCGTCATCTCCACATGCTTTCTTATCAGATAAATTACCAATCACTTTCAAAATATCTTGTTCTGTAATTTGTTTAAAATGCGACAAGCTTGATTGAAAATTAGATTCTGTTGATTCATCGTCCTTTTCTAATTCTTCAGATCTGATGTTTTCTTGAATGACTTTACCAACATTAAAGAAATATTGATTGAAAGTTTCAGCAATATCTTTTTTAACATTACAACGGACACCATTTTGATTTATTTCTACGACCTTTTGAGATTTATTTTTCGCCGGTAACACGTAACGCAAAGATTTCCATATGTCCCCTGATTGACCTTTGCTTGCGTTAATTGCACCTGTAATATATTCTTTTTTAGCTTTTCGAATCTCCGCTGTCACCGAATTCCTCATAGCCCTATACAAATCCTAATCTGCGGATAATTTTGTTAACTTTGCATTTATCTTTAATCGATAACGATCCCGGATTAAATTTATTACATGTTCCGTAATCCACGGGGAATCCTTCTTTTTTATACGTTTGCGTTTTAGTGGAGCATGATTATCTATTACAATGCATCAGATTTCTTTTAAATATATCATACGCCTCAGTGACATTGGTGGAATTATAGACGCAGTCCCAGTTCATTCCATTAATCTCTGCTTTGTATTCATCCATATTCATTATCTTTAACTTCTGCTGATTTTGCATTTGTGTGAATTTGAATTTCCCCATGCAACTCGCGCTTGACCTTTTTATTGGGAGGGAGAGGGGGAACCCCACTTCCTTCAGTACTTACGCCACTGCTTTGACTTTATTCTTTGATACAGATCAGTTGCCCAATCCGTATTTACTTCACTGCTTTGATTCTGTATACACTCAAGTCCCAACGTCCCGTCAGTTATGTCACTGCTGATTACATTGGTTTATTGGACCTGACTTGGCTGACCATCCCCACCTCTCCCCCAAACAATGGAATAACCCTAAAAATGACAGAGATGAAGCTGGCTGCACCGCCGTGCAAGCACAAATATCACAACACATCTGGTAATCAAAATGCTGGTCCTCCAGCTCAATAAAACTGCACAGGACATTGCACATGTTGTAAGCATAAAAATATTAATAACACTTAAATAAACTCACAGAGTGTATTTACCCTGATATTGTAAACATACCTGCCATGTCACTGTCAACTGCTTTGGAAGACTCTCATTTATCAAAGACACAACTGGTGTTGGTGCTGTAATTGGCTCTGTTTGTCAAATCAATACGAGATTTATAACATAATCAACTTTTGATTGGTTTGAGATACAGAATCCATACCTAAGTTACGTAGAATATACATGCAGAGGGTAAAAAAAATAGTGCCTTACAGACTAGTCACAAAGAAACACTGCAGGTGTATGAAAAATAATTAGTGAGATGAGATTGGTTGCGTTAGGCTTCATTTTGAAGAATAATAAGTTTGCTGAAAGACGGTTATGAAAATTGGTTCCTCCAACAAATAAGATCCATGAAATGTTTAATATCATGGACAGATTAAAATCTGTATGTTGACTTGTGCTCTCATACACACTAAAAAATAAAGGCGCGTACAAGGTGAGACTTTGCGGAAATAGGTGCAGAGCAATTTCTCCCGCGGTATTCGCGCAAATCTGCACCTTTCACGGCTGAGCGCTCGCCCCACTCCATCATGTTTGCAAGTTTGCACCTTTGAGGTGAACATTTTGCCTCCATTGGACCACTTTCATAATGTATTCAAATTTATGGATATTTTTTCTTCCGAAGCCTGGTGATGAGCTATTTCTTTCATCTGTTTCTTAAAATAAAATTTAAATACTGAAAATGCAACTTGCATAAGTAATACTATTTTCTATGTCGGACAAGCTCAGGCAAGCTTTCAGGTTGTCAAGAACAACCTTTGTTTGAAAGGTATGCATAAAACTTGAATATTTTACGAAAACGGCCTATAGGTCCAAGTTTGCACATTAAAAGGATGAAAATAATGCACCTTCGGCTTCAATACACTAAAATCAGTTGAAAATAAACACCTTCACGGCCAGCGTGATGGCCAAGTGGGTAGAGCGTCCGCCTAATGTGCGGAAAGTCGCAGGTTCGAGCCCCGGTAAGGTCATATTTGTACGAGTTTTTAAATATTTGTAAATGTTAATTAAGCAAGTGTATTATAATGTAAATAATATAAATAGCGCTGGAATGAACGTAAATTGCGGTTCACACACAAAAACACAGTTTTCAAGAAAAAGAAGAATACTTTTTTTATTTTCTATGTGCAACTTTGCACCTTTCAGAAAGGTACAAAGTTACACTTTTAAAGGTGCTCCCAGTGTGACATTGGTCTGCACCTTTAAAGGTGTAAAGTTGACCCTATGTTTCTTAGTGTGTATTCTCTGGATCACATTCATTAGTCAAGTAATAAAGGTTATACTTAGAGGAAATTAGAAAAGAACCCTCACATGAGATTACTGTTAAGAAATAAAGGTAATTAATCATATCAGCATAATCAGTAAAGTCCTAATTAAAATGAGACAAAAAAAAAGTCAGGAATTTCGCGGGTTTTCTTTTAATCTACGGATTACCACTGCACAGTAGACAAGTGGACTTTTTTTTTAGCAAATTGTGTTCAACTCGTAGTGCTAGTTTAATTTAATTTGTTTTGCATTAAACTTTCTTGATTCACATAATCTACTGATCTGAAATATTATAGCAATTATGTATTCTACATAGTAGCTTATAAAGTGGGATCGTAAAAATTATGTCAATCAGAAAAAAAAATATGATTGGAGACTAATTTCACTTTGGGAAATAAATAAAAATTTCAACGATGAGCGTTGTCAATTTGATTATCACATTGTGGTGATTAAAAATTTGGAAATTTGTAACTTCCTTACTCCTTTCCCAATATCTTTCATATTCTTGTAATATTTAGTGTTTTCATATCTGCAGTTATAGAATTAACCTGCCATGAGGGCTTTGGTTTCCTACCATAGCGACTGTCACTTACGTCCACAAAGTGTTGTGGCATTCGTTTTCGACATTGGTCCACTCCCACCAGGCCCCTCCCTAATAGCTGCAACACCAAATTCATAGTCTGTGTCTGGTTGTAAACCGTGAACTGTGGCGAATGTTACACTTTGATTAACTGTAATTGGTTCCATCCAGCTCTCGGAAGATTGGTACTTGTAAGAAATGTTGTACGATACTAACGGAGGCTCTCCCAACTCCACCTCTTCTGTCCATGGAGGCCATCTTAGCATTACTCTGGTAGATGCTATGTTAAAGATAGACGGCGGTCCATCCAGGATTGGTGCTATGGAAAAGCAAATATAAAAAACCCACTATATGAGAACAAGGCAAAAAGGAATGCATGACGCTCCAGTGACAACTGCTCCGATGCCAAATACGTATGGTGAACACATCTCCAACCTTGAACCTAACCCAACTCTACCCTGACCCTAAACTTCATCCCTACTCTAACCAATACCAAAAAAAAAAAACGATGATCACGCTGCCCCTAAATCCTTGTCTTCAGAGACCACCAGTCGCTCCGGTGCATTTGTCTTGTCACCCGTAAAAAGAACCACACAGTGGCATAAATTTATTGACCTTAATTGAGAATGTACTCAATACATTACTTGTATGTGCTTTTGTACTATTTCTATTTTTCTTGTCCAGTAGGGCAGTATCATTTCACCATGATGAATAAATGTTTCACACGAAACCGGACATTGAGGTCAACATTTTATCTTCAAAAGGGTAAAACATGATATACTGTATATCATCTGAAAGAGTAATTCCTGGCCCAAAGAAATATAACATTATTTAATTATAATATAATGCTTTTTCATCTGACCACAGAAAATATAGAATCAACTGTGTCACGATAATATTATTATAAAACCAGCATATTTCACTTTCTATCATAAAATCATCAATTAAAGCAGAAGTGATTGATATTCCGCTATCATATTACGATATATTACGACAAGATACAATATGTATTCCCGAACTGCAGTCGATGTAGGTCATGGACATTCTACTTGATATTAAAAAAAGAAGAAAAAAAAGTACAACAACGTATCCCATGCAGTGATTACATACACCCACACTAATTCGATGCAATTCATGAAAGCCAAGTAATTCAAATATAGTAGAAAAGGTGAGGGAATGGCCTTCAAACTTGCTAATCATTTGTGTTTTATGCATCTTCCAAAACATTGAGAATGTCTAAAATATAATAAATTATTTCATTTGTCTCTCTCTGTATTTTAGATCGCAACTGCTGATCTATGAATTTAACAAACATGTCAGAAAAAATAAACCAGGTTTCGAACCCGCGTCTACAGCTATCTGGGCTGCAACAATACCACCAGGCCATAACTGGTTAACGGCATGGACACGACGACCGAGGAACAAATACCAAAGCTCACAATTCTGACATTGTTATGTTAAATAGTCCAATGAAAGGGATTATTCAGAGAGGTGAAATGCGATGTATTACACCACCTCACCTCTCTGAATAATCCCTTTCATTTAATAATAATATAAAAATGTCCGCCTTGGACTATTTAACATAACAATGTCAGAATTGCGAGCTTTGGTATTTGTTCCTCGGTCGTCGTGTCAAAGCCGTTAACCAGTTATGGCCTGGTGGTATTGTCGCAGCCCGGATAGCTGTAGACGCGGGTTCGAAACCTGGTTCATTTTTTCTGACATGTTTGTTATAATCATAGATCAGCAGTTGCGATCTACAATACAGAGAGAGACAAATGAAATAATTTATTACATCGCATTTCACGTCTCTGAATAACCCCTTTCATTTAATAATAATGTCTAAAATGTTCCATATTTTGGACCAATAATCGTTTCATAGCAAAATCCATTTCAGTCAAACTGAGGAAAAAAAATGGGTTTTTTTGGGGGGGGGTGTTGCATTGTTACCAACCTCATAACCCAGTCATTCCATCGATGGATCGTATACAACGATGAAAAAATATTTACAAAATAAAAATAAACCCCGCTTTTTGCAGACTTCAGTAGCTGAACTATACATGGAGCTAGATAAGATGATCTACTATCAATGACACTCAAAATTCTATACAGAAAAACCTACCATGTATGGTAACTTCAATTGTCCCGAGTGGACTTCGCCTTGCTCTACCTTGAAGTAGGCTGTTTTTGGCATCTTCAAAGGTATACTGCAAAGTACTGGACCAACCAACTTCGAGTCTTCCCAGAGGGCTGTTTTCGGGTACCCGATACACTACACTTCTGTGAAAGACCCTGGGCCGAGACCCTGGCGCAGTTGGTGCACTGTCATAGATTTCCTTAACATCAGTGTTTCCTTCTAGATTCTGGAAGTACAGCAGTATCTGGGTTACCGCAGAGGGGTAGTGGTTCTGAGGTACTGCGTCAACCTCTATGGAAAGTAGCGCTCCCCGTAGAATAGAGGTTGGCAATGGCTCTGTCAACCTCAATCGGGAGTGGTGTTTCTCACTTAGGTCTGGTCCAATCAACGGTGTCGTGTTACCTGCAAGATTCCATTATATTGAGGAGTGAACAGGGTGCTTTAATATTCTTCGCTGTAGTTGTTCCCCTGTGTGCCTTGGTGATCTGCGTATTTGTAAATCTGCGAATGATTATCATTTATGGCACCCCTCTTAAAGAGAATACACAGTACTGGTTGATTACTTGCAGAACAACATCATTTTGATATCAGCTGCTTTCAAACCTTCTGTGAACAGACGGTATTCTAAAAATGTCAATATAGTACGGAGAGAGTAGTTGCGAACAACAGAATACTTCGTTTTTGACAAATCTGCTACACAAATCCCCACTGCTGACAAAGTACTAACACAGAAATCAATATGTGGGACTATGCAATTCACACTGCAGCAACTGAGTAGGCTCAGTCGGGTATTCAAACTGCCAATCCCTCAACTTTTTATTGCCATGATGAAATAGATTCCCAACATTCTAATGCAATGTAATTTACTCTCACACTGAAACCTAAATGAAATTGAAATTTGATGAGATTCATGCTCCACCCTACTGTGTATTCTCTTTAAAACATTTTACGGTCACTTATGACTCAATCCATTGGGGGCGATTATGGCGATATGTATGTAAATAAATCATCCTTTGAATAAAACACATTCTCCTGGTATTGCCCTTTTCTCACAGTTTATCAGCAATAATGGGATTTTTTGTAGGCCCCGATTTTCAGTTCTTTTTCTTAAACCAGGCTAAAAATGCGTATTTTCTAAGGCAAAATATTCAAATGTTCATACCCTAGGACCAAAAAATTTTCCCAGAGCCTCCGCCCCAGTCACCAATCAGCAATCACCACACTTGTGTGACAACAAGTAATGTATTCATTGGTCTTACGTAGGGCTAAAAATATACGTTTTCTAAGGTAAACCTACAGTATTATGTATTCTGACCCTGGGAGGGGAACCCCCTTTTAGGCCCTCCCCATTTCCTCGGCCTATCTATTAACTGAACAATTTTAGCATGAGCAATTCTCATTATAATGCTATCAACTGTCGCCAATGGCAATATTTAGCATTTTATGGCCGTAAATTGGCTAACAAAGAACTCCCTTACCAGACACTCCCCGATCACCAATCAATAATCGCCACACTATTTTAACAACCACTTATGCAATCCTTAAACTTACAAGGCGCTAAACAAGTAAACTGTGACAATTTCTCACTCCGAAAGGAAAATCCGCGTCGCATCCTTCGCCATTTGATGTTCACTACCATAAAAATTAATGCGCATCATGCCATTATTAAGAGGTTAATACAATACCACACACAACATATCATATATATACTATATATATATATATAATAGAATATATATATATATATATATTTGGGTGTGGTGGGTGTGTGTGAGTTGTGGTTGTGCTGTTGTGCGTGGTGTGTGTGTGTGTGTGTGTGTGTGTGTGTGTGTGTGTGTGTATCCCATTTTTTCATCCAATTTGGCGTTTTTAACCAAAATCCTTACAAATGTATTAGCTCTGTAAGATGACTTGACGTGAATGAGAAGTATAAATTTTCACAAAAAGGTGGTAAAAAATAACGAACATAATATGACTCTATTTTCAAAACGCATATTTTATTCTCAGTATGGTTTTACACTAGCATTTTTTCGCACTTTGTTTCACTCAGAAACAACGAAATATGGGTGAAATTAAAAGAAAACACACACACATTTTTCTCAGAATGGTAAGACACGGTCGTCAGTAATTGGTAATCAATACTATCTTCACTCCAAATTCACTCTTTTTTTACTGATATATACTTTCCACTCTTATGCTTAACACGCTTAAGAGAGTAAAACAAGACTTTGCAGTATACCAAAAATTTCGTCGCATTTCCTGGGCAAAGCAAACATACATCATGCACAGTAGTCATCGTCCATTACAGTAGTCTGTTCTGGTAAAACTTACCTTGTCCAAATGCGATGTAGGTGAGAAGGACGGTAAGTAAAATCCATTCCACGTTCAGCAGATCTAAGCCAGGCGTTGTCTTTACCATTTTGACGAAAGATTGAATTAGTGGAAGTATTCTTAGAACTCAATTCTTTTGATACTCATACAATTGGGTAAATTCTTTAAAAACACGTCTTGATGGGGTTGAAATCCAGTGTTACTAAAAAAAAAAATCCCGCTGGTTGAAACTAATTTTCCTTTACTTCCTTATTTTGTCGTCTTTGTGTCACACGGAGATATATATTAAATGCGGAAGTCCAAGTCCGGTATTATATTACACGGAGATATAAACACAACAAAAAAGTAACTACCCCCTTTTTTAAACTACCATAATTTTTCAACGAAATACGTTTTAGCAAAATAATTTGGTAGGAACATTTCTACACTCATTGACTAACCTCTGTGTGAAAATAAGATTAATCCGTCAAGACATGCATGAGTGAGCATGCTTTTAAGGCAAAAATGCCACTTTTCAAAAGTCACAGGAGTCATCTCTTATGCCAAAATAATGGTAAATAATGGTGTTTTTTGCTTTATTTATAAAGTGTGCTCACTGAACCATGACATGGTTACAACCTCTTATGTTCGTACAACATGTAAAGATACATTTCAATTTTTCAATAAACTCAATGGATATTGCAATTTCAAAATGGAGGAAGGATGGAAATTTTCAGATTGAGCTCACTGAAGCGTAAAATATGAGAAAAGTGCTGAAAGAGAGGTAAAGGGTTAAATGATAGGTGATTAACATAAATAGCGCTTAATCATTAAACAGAAACGGAATTTGTCAAAATCCTGCATCACAAATCCGTCAAAATGACCCTTGCGACTTTTGAAAAGTGACATTTTTGCGTTTAATACGTGCTCACTCATGCATGACTTGACGGATCAGTCATATTTTCACACAGAAGTTAGTCAATTAGTGCAGAAACACCCTTGCAAAGTATTTTGCTCAAAATTGTTTCGTTAAAAAGTTATGATAGTTTGAAAAAGGGGGTAGTTACTTTTTTTGTTGTGTTTATATTAAATGCGGAAATCCAAGTCCGGTATTATGGCTGAAGTATTCTTAGAGCTAAATTCTTCTGAAATTCCTAGAATTAGGTACGTTCTTTAAAAACGCGTCCTGTTGGGCGTACAATAGTGTGTCCCTAAAAATCCCCCGGGTTGAAACTGATTTTCTTTTACTTCCTCATCATGTTGAGTCACGCGGAACTATAAGCGGAAATCCGAGTTCATTATTGTGGCTCAACTTTGCTGTTGCTTTTCAAGGGTTACACTTTTGCACACACTCATATAGGCGTAGCCAAGGGGGCCAAATTGCAAAACCACCCCTATCCCCGTAGGCTTTGATCGACGTTTAACAACAAAACAAAAGGTGAATTAAAAAATTATATTAGCAAAACAAGTTGAAAGTTGAACAGCTACACCGTCATCAGGGTATATATGACCTATATTCCCTTTTCCAATCTTGGAGAAATTTGAAACTTTAACATCATGTTGCGGGTAAGCCGTTACATGTTATAATGAAAAGATTTTGTTATCAGAGTACCAGACGGTTACATTTATCCCAAAACTATATATTTGAATGAACTTGCTTCTAAAAATGCATTGATATGAAATATTATGATAACTGATTTATTTATTTATTTATTTATTTATTTATTTATTATTCGTGTCATCTATATGCAATGCAGTCTCCTCAGTTTGACAACTGCTTTCCGGGGGCCCTGTAGTACATTAACATAAACAATATAAAGTAAATCCTACAAACCATAATAAATTGAATTTATACTAAAATAAAAGAGCAATGTAAAATAAATAAATAAATAATCACATAAATAAATGAATGAATGAATAAATAAATAAATACATAAATAAATGAATAAATAAATAAAGAAAGAAAGAAAGAAAGAAAGAAAGAAATACATAAATAAAAGCAACAAAAAATACACTTATTCAAATATATAATTTGGCAAACTTAACAAAACATTAGATTAAATGTAAACTACTATAAAACGGAACGCTTTACATATAAAAGTAATACGTTGTAATATTGATTTAAAAACATATTATTTGTCATGCAAGTATAAGATAAATCAAATAACCACGTCCCTTATTTTCAGAAGCAAGCATAAAACAATACACCATTCATTGAATTGAGCTGAGTTGAAGAGCCATTTGCGGTATAAGTCAAGTATTTATGGCGGGTTTACATAGTATTACAAATGATAAAGCCATGGATGAACAGTAACACATTATTCAAAGATATCTTAATTTCAATGGGTCTAATTAGTCAATTGACAAGTATTAATCATTTTATCACTACAATGTTGACAAAATATAAAAATGTACATTTTGGAAGGTGGATGTGCACAATTTTCCCTCACTGGTCAGGGGTACCCTATAATAACGTTTCTAATTATAGAGAGGAAGAACAGCCTCCCCCCCCGGCCGCCCCCCCCCGCCAACAACACACACAACAGCTGTGGTCTTTGCACATTGTAAGTGATAGGCATTGATTATAAGCGCATCTCACTTGAAAATTTTATTCACAATCTGAATACAGCGGTAATAAACCTCTACGATACTTGTAATAGAAAATATAACAGGTTGGTTCGTATCGGTATTGGTTTGGTATGGTATTGTTTTGGTGATTGGTTTTTGGTATTGGTAATTGGGTACGGTAATCGGTATCTGTATCGGTATCGGATGGTATGGTATTGGTACGGTATCGGTATCGTATCGGAATCGTATTGTATTGGTATTGTTATTTGGTTTATTGGATGGATCGGTATTGGTATATGGTTGGTGATTGTTTGGTATTGGTATTGTATGTATTGTATTGGTATTTGGTATGGTATTGGTGATTGGATGGTATTGTATTGGTATGTAATGTATTGGTATTGTATTGGGTATTGTATTGGTATGGTATTGGTAATTGTATTGGTATTGTATTCGGTATTGTATAGTATGTGGTATTGGTATTGGTATGTATTGGTATTAAAATGGTATTGTATTGTAGTGGTAATTGGTATGGTATTGTATTGTATTGGGTATTGTATTGGGTATTGGTAATTGGTATTGATGGATTGGTATGGATTGGTATGGTATGTATTGGTATTGGGTTGGTATTGGTATTGGTAGGGTAGTGGTATGGTAGGTAGTGGTAGTGGA
>JZLH01S0423261.1:0-11049 GCA_001188425.1 Eucidaris tribuloides
GCCTACTAGGTTTCTCATCCTCACCGTGACTACCGTGGCAAATTTTTTGACGGTTAAAAAATCTGGCCCGGCATCCACGGCAACGCGGACTGTCACGATTGCACAGCCCGTCTTTCCGCGTGGTCTCACGTCCATCCCGTTTTGTCCACGGTGGCCTGAAACGTGGTTGTCTTGGCCGCCGGGAACATAGTGTAAACGCGGCTTTATTTTGTGTGAAGACCCCTGGATAGTGATGGAAATCTGTGAGGAAATCCAGTTCATCAAGGGGGGATGGATGTATAGAACCCCCCCCCCCCTCCAGATGAACACAATGACATCACAGATTTACGCCAGTGATCTGTGTAGCTCTCATCAGGTAGTTATGGGTAACCTGTTTCATAGAAGGTATTTATGAATTTCAACACATTTATGACATTGGTATATTTTTCTAGAGCAGTGCATGAAATTTGAATACATCACATTGTGTGCTCTTGCAGAAGGGCCTTAGCATATGTTCCCAGGAAACAGTAAATTTTCTCTAATTTAAGAAATATTGCCTTATTTGATCATATTTGCACTTAACAGACTGACAGAAGGATCTAAAAATATCACATTATTTTGATTTCATGTGAAAAAATCCAATGGTTTTCAAGTTAGAGGCAATTGAGTGTTAGGCCCTTCTGCCAGGAACATATGCAAAGACCCTCTGCCGGCCATATGATGATTATAATTTCAAGTAATTTATTAATATCTACGTTTTTATCCCTGTGTCTTGACAGTCCTCGATCCCGGGTGCGTGGGACGTTACGGATGGCCATAGGATTTGTACATGATGATGATGTGCCTGACATGGAGGTAGAGCAGGAAGAAGAGGTAATACAAGACATCAAAATTAACCCATTCCCTCCCAGATTCTGTAATTCCCATAGGGGTAATGCATGGCATGTCCTGTTCCCATAGCCAAAGGGTTAAAACAGTTCTTGCAAATTTCAGTGTTCTAAAATGCTATCCCCCCTCCCCCTCCTCCTTCCCCAAATACAGGCTATACAGTGTTATTTTACAGTAAAAACTTGCTGAGATGATAAAAACAAAATCTAACCAAAACCAGTGATTCAGCAACAAAGTTAGGTCAACTGAAAATTGGCAAAATCATCTGAGTGACTGTTTCAGCTTTTTGTAGGTTTTCAACATTTTGGGTATATTTGGATTTCTCAATTTGGCTCAAAATGATTTAGTAAGACCTTGGATCCTGAATCTCCTTTTGTTAGTAAAGATACATTGTTTTCCCGTTTTCCCATATTAACAGTTTCTCATTAGAGCTGCGAGATAATGTTGTAAAAGAACATATCTCTACAGATAATGGTAAATGGTATCATGATAAATCAAAATATCCCCAAAATGGTAAATTGTCAAAACAACATATAGGTCTTAGCACAGCTGCTGGGTGAGCCAAGAGAGAAATTGGATCATTAAAACTGTACAATGTATTTACCTTAAGAATCTTGAAAATTCTGAAACAGAGATATATGGTTTTTAGCAAATTGCAGCTGAGGTTGTAGTCTCTGATTAATATACATTAAAGGGAGAAGGCGCCAGCAACTAACAGACATAAGTTAAGAATAAAAATGACATTGTGAGTATTATGAGAATTATGGTACATGGTGACAAAAATAGCCTAAATAAGGGGTACTGTGTGATACTCACCCTCATCAAGGCCCTATAAATTAGTTAATTTGTGTTTATTTTACGTCTTTGTAAGTTTTACCCTAAGACAAAACTTGCAGAAACAGCTAGAGGGGGAGGAACTTATCAATTCAAACAGTGCATAAAGTACCACGGTGCGGCTAACACACGTCGCGTGGCATGCATTGGTCACGCATGGCCAGCTCCCTGCAGTGCACGTGCAATCTGATTGGTTGGCAAGAACTCAAATATTTTCTTAACTTATGCCTGTTAGTTGCTGGTGCCTTCTCCCTTTAAATTTTGCCAATTTGCATAAATCTTGGGACTGAAGTTCCCTCATATAACTCAAATTGAAAATCAAATTAAAAACAAATGGGAAATACAGAATATATGAAAGTAAATGCACACAAATCTGAAAGAATTAGAGCATGTTTTGTTGTATTAATCACAAGATGGTTCCTAGTCATGTGCATGTCAAAATAACATTTCAAAGATTTAATTCTTTAAAAATCAATGTTTTTGATATGGCAAAAAAAAAATCACATCAACCTTGTAATTACTGTACATTGTAGCTTGATATTTTGAATACTTATAGCATAATGTCATGCAGCTTTTAATTTTTATTTTGCAAAACTGCTCAACGTTTTTAGCATTCACCTTACGCAGTGTAGAGGATGAAGTTACCACTTTCCAATTTTCTGATTACAAAAGAATAACAACTATGAACTATCTAGAGTTTAAAAAATTCCTGTGTTTGAGGATTGATTCAAATTTCAATGATTTGGAGAATTTTTAAACGAGATTCCCTTGTCGTTTGTTTGACTGTCTCAGCCTCGGATCACGCTAACGTTTCCTACGACCGGCGGACGAAACTCGGTTGGTTTTGATATTTATCGGTTGTGTTGCTGCATCTCTGTTTCTCTTACAGATATTTATCCATATTTAACTGCCTTCACTATTGACTTCTGCACTTGTCATGATCAACTTAACTCTTTGCCTGTCACATTTAATCCTTTGCCTCCCAGATTCTCTAATTCCCATAGAGTTAATACATGGTATGTTTAGTTCCCGTAGCCAACGGGGTAACTTTTGGTACATTAATCCATTCAGGGCTGATCAGGGTTATGCTCACCTATGAGAAATGTTGGTCAAATCAAATTGTTTTTAGGTTAAAGCACTATATAACATTTTGGAAAGACCCATTTTACAAAAATTGTCAAAACTTTGCTATAGGACATACCTGACCGTGTTTAAATAGACAAATAAACACCCTAGAACACAGGCGCACAGACATTTATGCTATCACTTGTAAAATATGTACAGATAAAAATTGACGCATATTCTCGGCAGATGATATTTCTGCAACACAGCAGTCTATGGGGGGAAAACTGGAATGATCTGTCAGTGATTTTTACTTTTTTAAAGCATGTAATGGTCATTTTGAACTATAATTTTTTCAGAGCTTCATTTTTTAAACCTTATTAAAGACACTAGGAGCATGGGGAATCATGTAACTCACATTTTTAAAATGGAAATATTGTAAATGCAGTGTATCATTTGGTAAATGGTGGGGGAAAGTGAAATGTTCTCCGAGTATGTTTTGGTAGACAGACCTATATTCATCTCTTAATGCACTGAAAATCGCACAGTCTGAAATGCGTCAAGATTTGAGAAAAAAATTATAAGGAATAAACCTGTCAGGGGTGGGTTCCACAGGTTTGCCTAAGGAGATGTACATAATGATATCATTATCAGCTTACTGATCATTTAAAAAAGATATATTGTCAGGTTTGATGTTGTCTTGTGATGTCTGGCATAACAATACCATACTTCACGATGAAAAATCTGTTTGATCGACCAAAACTATATTCATGGCTTTAAAGATTGTGTCATTGATTTGCACGTCAAAAAACATCTAAATGAATGAAATCAGCTGAAATCATATCCAATGTAAAGATTAATATAAATAAACACCTCTCATAGAGACTTGGGGTAAAATATTGAGTTTTGGTGAAAATCTGGACGGTCAAACTCCATCCTTTTTCAAACTACTCAGAAGCATTTTCAAAAAATCTGCAACGTCAAACGTGCACATGCCGTTCCAAAGTTGTCCGATCAGCCGTTAGCCAACGGTCGTGTGGAGGTATAGGCGTTTAACCAATCAGAGCGCTCCGCTGGTCTTGCGACGTTACACAAAAACCGTGATTCGCAGTTTGAGCAAAATTGAAACTCACGGAAAGAACAACATTCTGGTAACATGTCGTTATTAGTTTTTCTCATAAAACAACAAATTCATGACGTATGGATCTCAAACTTTCAACACACCATTTGTAAGTACTAAACTACCGTTTGGTATTGATAATGAAGGGAAGTAATGGACTTGCACATCCCTGACACAATCTTTAAGCAATTACTATTCTGCGTAATAATGATTCTAATAGGATAGAAAATTAGCAACACTGCTTGTATGATGTGTGTATGTCAGGGCAAAAAATAAAATTTTCTTTTCGGGGGCTACTTTTCCAGTTTCAGATTTTCTTTTGTATTAACCCTATGGCAATTTACGTGGGCTCTTTTGCAAATTTCGGGGGCTCTTTTGCCATTTCGGGGGCGAAATCACCCCCGTTTTTTTTTGCTCTGGTGTATGTGAAATATTTACGTATGTTTATGACATGGAAAATCTGAAAAAGAAAATTTAGAAAACAACTTATACATGTTATGCTACAAATTAATATGGCATGCAGAGGGTTAGTTGTATATCTTGTCGTTGAATCGCGCTTTACCGGTTGCATATTCATTACATCATGAACAAGTTAAGATTGAAATGCTCATTTTGTGCTAATTGTGTTTTATTTTCAACAACTTTGTTCTCAGCATGGCTTTTTGTAAGATGTTCATATAATTTTGATTGATGCATAGGTTGTTTGTGTAAGACGTTTTCATATTCATAGAGAGAATGAATATCTGAGGAATGGAATTCTGAGAATTGTGTCACTCATAACTTTTAATTGTCATCTTTGGGCTTATGTTATCCACACTTAACACATGTAGCCAGTTATCATCCTGAAATCTGTCAGTTTTGATTTCTTTCAAAAGCTGGTGTTATGACTGAATGGCATACCAACTTTCATTATGATACCAAACTTGATATATTCTTGTCATTTTTACTCTGAAGTTGCATTTCTAACTGCATGATTCTATAATCCATATTTCTGTGAAAGTGCAAGTTTAGTTTTGGCGTAATTTTGTTGTTTTAAAGCTTTATGCCCAAAGGTCATATCACACCAATAACAGATCTGATGTCTTTCGTTGTTTTTTTTTAAATTAGTTATTAAAAAAATCTTGGGGGGGGGGGGGGGGCTGAGATTTTTCGACTATATTTACAGTTGAGCATCCAAAACGTTAAATAAGGTGTTAAGGTAATCTGAAATTATATACCTACAGGCTGATCGTCACCACCCCCCCCTAATTACCCCCCCCCCCCCGAGATTTTTCAATAATTAATTTAAAAAAAAAAACGAAAGACATTCAATATCTGGTATTCGTGTGATATGACCATTGGGGCGAAAAGCTTTCAAATAACAAATTTACGCCAAAACTAAACTTGTGCTTTAATATGTGTTTACAATGTAATTGTTCATTATACGAGGGTAGCTGTCTGGGCCTGGGGGTGGTTGACCGTGAATTATTGTAAACACCAACAATAATAAAAGTGATGTTCACTCTCCTAATTGTCCCTTATTTCTCTCTCCCTGTCTTTGCAGCCTGACTGGGAGATTGTTGAGTCCAACAGCGAGAATGATCGGTCTAGAGCGGAAAGTATGGACACCCAACCCCAGCTGCCGGCCCTTCCCCCGAACTGGGAGGAGCGAGTTGACGCCAACGGTAGGGTGTACTACGTGGATCACTCCAGCCGGCGGACACAGTGGTCAAGACCTACAGTGGCGTAAGTCTCATATAGGAAACAGATCCCCATTCTGAAATATGCTTGTTTAACCCTAACTGTGCTCTCATTGAAAGGACACAGTGCCACTAATTCCCATTGTACCAGCCCCCAATCCCCCTTTTCCCAGGGTTATTTGGAGACTGTAAAATAGGTATGTAAATTTGCATGTAAACATGACATTGGCAAGCCACCAAAAGCATAATAACAGTATAATAGCAAGTCAGTGGATGCATGATGACAATACAACGGCAGTGCAATGTATGAATAGAAGTATGTACTTGGACTTGGCGATAAAGAGTTAAAATTGTGTTCTTGATTTGTGGTGCATTATTCAAACAACATTTTTGCTCAGTTATCATCGAGCTAATGAAAGATCCTTTAAAATACAAATTCATAATTTGGGACTTGTACATCCTGTGGTTTTTAATAAACTAAGAAACTAAAGTAAATATTATTTTACCATTCATTTTTACCATAGTGAAATGAATGATAAAGGTTTTATACAATAGGCCCGTGGAGTTCTTAAATGACACTGTGTATCCTGATGTTAATCCACCAAATTTGTTGACTCTTAGTTAACATGACCTCACCAATGCAGTGCAATATTGATACATTTTTGACATCTCGCCTAATGTCCCTTTCTTCTCCGATTCTAAACAGGAACACAACAACCACGCCCACCAGGAGTGGATCTCAGAATGATGCAGCCAGGGCCCAGTTCTTGGCCAGGAGGGTCATCAGTGTAGAGGACACCATAGAGGGACGAGATGATGAGGATTCAGGAGCTGTAAGTCAGGACTGATTTGGACGTGACATTATTATCCATATTTCATATACCCAATATTCGTCGATTCTAGCTACACTATGAACATCCTGTACTTTTTTACAGACTTGCTAACTTCCAGGCTGAATCAGAACGACAGTAACAGCATCAATTTAATACAGGCAATTTGTTTCATATACCTGATATTCACCAATATCAGATACTATTGTATGAACATCCCTGTCTTTTTGCAGCCTTGCTAAATTCCGGGCTGACTCTGAATGAAAGCAGCGACATTGATTTAATGCAGCCAGTCTATTTGTAGTTGTATTGCCTTGTTTCTTTCTCCTTGTGTAGTTGGAATAGCCCTAGCCCACTTATAGGAAAGGTTCCACTCCAACAAACATGAATGAAAGTTGATTTTATCTGAAGTGTAAGGTGAAACTGTAATTGCAAAATCATGGAAAAAAAAAACAAATTATGCTCTATGTAACATGCACAAATAAGATATTAGTTATGAACAAGTAGGCAAATATCCCCTAAGCAGCGCAACTATCTGAGTGCGCCCCCAACGTTCTTTTGTAGACAACTTTATGCGAGCTGGAGAATAATAAACCTTCAAAACAGTTGGGGAACTCAATATTGATTGATTGTATCTCTCTTCTTGGAGAACTCTAGCATTGAGTTGCCTTATTTCCCAGAACTTTTTGACATTTCTTAACCATAGGCATGATGCTTTAGAAAGTTGATGACCAAACAGTAGTGAATATACCTGGCATATCAACATAATGTATGAATATTAATTTCAGACTCTTTAGGATTTGGATTTGGCATTTGTGGATGACCAAGTTACAACAACAGTCCGAGAGTCATTTAATTTACAAAATCACACT
This sequence comes from Eucidaris tribuloides, assembly GCA_001188425.1. Classification (NCBI taxonomy): domain Eukaryota; kingdom Metazoa; phylum Echinodermata; class Echinoidea; order Cidaroida; family Cidaridae; genus Eucidaris; species Eucidaris tribuloides. The sequence continues at coordinate 7,265 of JZLH01S0423261.1, forward strand.
GTCCAACATGTGTGTCAAAGAAAGAAGTGTGCTGTATGTAATTATACCAGTGTTTTCCAGTGCATTTTACCACATTTCACTTTTGACTGACTGTGTACACAGTGAAAAATATAAACATAAAATGGCATAATTACATAGTATTGAACCTGTTTTAAATGGAGTTTTAAATTTCTGCATTTTTTCTTACTTTTGTGAAGAAGAAAACAAACATGCAAGAAACATGACCTGTTTGAAATCCAAGCTCATTGTATTAATGTTTTATGCATCTCTTTGTTCCATCTTTTTTTTTTTCAGGGAAGTACTCAACAGCCTGCAGCTGTAAGTAAATGAATATGTTTTACTCTCTTTAATAAGAATTATAATATACATGGTTTTTGTCATAAATGTTCACATTTCTTATCAATGAATTTTTAGATGTACATATCTACAGCATTCAGATTCCTTATAAAGACAAATAAATTTGTCAAAGTTTTGGTGTTCATATTTTAGAGAATGTAGGAAAAGCATATCTTTCTGAGAAAATGATGTGGATCATATTTGATTTGATCTTGCATAAAGGTGCTTTGTCAAATATTTTCAACTTATCCATCACCAGAAAGAAGTCATTACAAGAACAGTTGTAGAAACCAAGATTGGTGTAGAGACTTTTTCTTCAAAATGTTATTCTGATAACATCCCGTCACATCTACATCACTGAACAGTATCACAAGGTGCAGAGCAATGTGAGTGTGTAATTTTGTTGTTTGGTCAAAATCTTATCAATGATAACATGATTCTAAAGAAAAATAACTACAAAATTGCTGCCATAGGTAAGAATTTATAATCTTACAGCATTTGCACATTGTGGCCAAATTGTGATTACATTTATGATTGCAATCACAGTGATTAAATTTACTGACTATACACATGAGAAAAAAGTCCTCGTGGACAACGTGTAATAGAATTTAAAATTCTGGGGAAGAGGCATGGCCGTGTGCCTGGGTGAGCTGTCAATCAACCGCTTACCAGATTGGTCATGAGGCTGCCACACGAATGTACACATGCTTCAGAGCGCGCACCTCCAGAGCACATGGTTTTCCAGCAGATGTTAATGAAAGGCCACATTTTATAAGCTCTGTTTCCCAAATCTTATTTCAGAGGACAAAAACATTCACATGAAGAAAACGTGGCATGATTTGAGAGAATTTTGAGTGGAAAACACCTATGAGCCACAATTTGAAAATTGGGCTTGAATTTGGAATCATGATTCTAGTTTCTGTACACACAGCTAAAAATACCATAATTATGAGTGATCCGTAATTGAGATCACGATCTAAATCACAATTTGAAATTTGCTCTTAAATTCGCAAAAATGATTCTAGTTTGCGTATACACAACTAAAAATACTGCAATTAGAGTGATCGGTAACTTATTGCAATCACAACTGTAATCACAATTTGGTGGCCGTGGGGAAATGCTCTCAGTCCCCCACTCTTCCTCACTCTTCAATTCCTTTCTTCTGTCGTTCAGGCACCTGCACCACAACCGATACAACCTGCTAGTGACGATCCCTTAGGGCCCCTACCCCCTGGCTGGCAGATGCAGAAGGCACCCAACGGCAAGGTTTTCTTCATCGATCACAACACACGAACTACATCATGGGTAAGCTAAGTATATACTGGAAATTTAGTAAATATAATTGGTGTATATTTAATATACCAATATTCTGTTTCATTCCAATGGCTGCTATGCCATTATTAACTAATTACCAAAATGCAAAACACTTTTGTGTATTTGGTATATGCATGTATGTATACCAAATATATTTGGTATATATTCGGTACATCATAGGTATTCTTGTCTTCTGTTTTGTACTCATGGGATAGTATACCATTTTTGTTACCAATACCAAGCATACTAGTACACTTAATAATGTATACCCAGTTTGCAAAGGCAATTTCAACAAGTCAAAAGAATAAATCATTTTGTTTTGTGTTTTATTCATAAAGCAGTGTCTCATTGTTGCTTACTATCCTCTTGGCTCAATTTTTTATTTGTTTTTGGAGTTTTCTACTGACTGTTTAAACTGGTTATGTATAGATCACAAGTGTTTGAGCACCAAACTATCACTTTTGCAAGAATATTGAATATCCTGATCTATTGGTATTTTCCAGTAAACATATTCCTGTATGTTTTACAGGGGTAGATTGAAAGTGCACATTAAATTCTTGAGACTGTAACATTTCTCTTGAAGAAAAATTCTATGCAGTAGTGATCTTTTTTTTTTTTAAAAATAATGCATCTGTCAGTGTGATTGTTAACATGATGATGTAACAGATGCTTATCTGCAGTAGTACATCGGTGAGAACAATATGCATTAAGAGTTAATATCCTGTATGTGCTGGTTAATTGCTCAGTTTGATTATCATGTTTTATTGATGAGATGTGACAAATAATAATATCTTGATGGAGATGACCTTTTAAGTTCTTGTAATCTTGTCTAAGTCTCCAGCAGTTAAATCAATAATAGAACACACCCAAATTGCATGTGAAGGAATAATTTAGAATTTGCATAAGAATTTTACTGGTAAAATTATAAACCACATATTCTTGTGTACAAAAATTGGAACATAGTCATAATTTTTCTTCTATACATATAATATGATTATTTCCCGCTGTAATTTTTTTTTTCAATTTTATTTTATTTTGTCTTGACAGGAGGATCCCAGAAGGCAGAGACAACCACATGATGAACTAGGACCATTACCAGTAAGTATTTTGTAGTAAACTAAACTCCACTCCCTCAATGTAATCATAACTTGGTATTGACATTCTCCCACCCCTTTCCCCTCCATCTCATCACCACCCTTTGTTGTAATTGTCTTGAAACAAATTGTCTGCTCCTATAATGCCAAATGAAATCATGTTTAATCAAATATTAAATCTGTATTGGTAACAACCCTGTTTCCACCATGTGATGTCTTGAGCACACCTTGCCATTTATTGAACCTCTGCAGTAAGACCTCATACCTCATGAGGTATGGCACTTCCTTTCTGGAATGAAATCATGTAGAAAAGTTGTACATGCAGATTTTTGTGGAGCTTCTCTATAATGTATATGAAACCTTTATACAGTTTCTTTGCACATTGTTATGTGAGTTTTTATGCCTCCGCCCCATAAGGGAGCCGGGGGCATTATGTTTTCGGGTTGTCCGTCTGTACGTCCGTGCGTCCGTACGTCCGTACGTCTGTACGTCCGTGCGTCCGTACGTCCGTGCGTCCACACTTTCTTGTGAACAAGATTATTGAAGTACCGCTGGAGGGATTTTAATGATACTTAATCCAAGGGTTCACCACTAGGGAAGGATGAATTGATTAGATTTTGGGACAAATCTGTCAAGGGTCAAAGGTCAATGAACTTTGTCCTAAAATGTGATTTTCTGCCTGTAACTCCAGTTAGGAGTGCTCACTGTTGATATAATTTGGTGGTTAGGTTAAAAAACAAAAGACAAATATTTTGGTAGAGTCACAGTTGTCAAAGGTCAAGGTCAAGGGTCAAAGGTCAATGACCTTTGTCCTAAAATCTCATTTTCAGCCTATAACTTCAGTTAGGAGTGTTCACTGTTGTTGTAATTTGGTGGTTAGGTTAAAAACCAAAAGACAAATATTTTGGTAGAGTTACAGGGGTCAAAGGTCAAGGTCAAGTGTCAAAGTTCAATGAACTTTGTCCCAAAATGCTATTTCTGCCTATAAGTTCAGTAAAGAGTGCTGACTGTTGATGTAATTTGGCGGTTAGGTTCAAAACC
>JZLH01S0423272.1:0-13187 GCA_001188425.1 Eucidaris tribuloides
CCATGCTAAGTATGGTACTCATGTGATAAACAAGTCTTCAGATAAATAAAAGCCCTAAAAAAATGGTAACTAATTACGGTTCGTTAGTTTCATTATTCCTAAGGTTACTGTCTAATCTGTTGCGGTTATGTATCACGGCTTATCCGAAAGAGTCTTGGAGTTTTTAGCGTTGAAGGACTATGCGGATCGATAATTAAAAATTCCGACAAGAGTTCCACGTAATTCTTTTAATTAAACACCGCCACAAACACGAATTTAAACTATATGCTCTGATATGCCACTCTTGGGCAGGAAGATGCATCTTTGGGAGGATTGTGGCGGGGATTATGCTAATACTCGTCCGAACATACACGATAAATAAGGTTCATTTACTTCAATGAGATAGACCTGGACTCTGTGGACTGCTAGCGGCATGGACTCCATAAAATTCTGTAGAAAAAAAGTCCGTATCTGCGAGTGGTATTCAAAAAATAGCATTCAGCGAATCGACTGAAATGTACACGGTATTGAATCTGTAAGCTCTTCGAGATATAAAAGAGAGACCATAACGAGGAGACACTTATGTTCTACCACACCATCCCCAGAAAAGAATTGTATTCAAAATGATAATGTAAACTGTTTTCTATCAAAGATGTCAAAATCTATGAGCGCGCATTGTGAGATAATCGAGCTAAATAAAAGTGAGGGCAAAATTCCTCAGTCCCATTTGTATGAAGAAGAAATCACTGTCTAATAGCGATTTCACAGACACGAACATTACTCGCTAGATTGTTCGAAACCTGGTTCATTTTTTCTGACATGTTTGTTAAAATTATAGATCTGCAGTTGCGATCTAAAATACAGAGAGAGACAAATGAAAAATCTATTACATCGAATTTTCACCTCTCTGAATAATCCCTTTCATTTAATAATCATAATAAAAATGTCCGCCTTGGACTATTTAACATAAAAATGTCAGAACTGTGATCCTTGGTATTTGTAACTTGTTTGTCGTGCCAATGCCAGTAACCAGCGTTAGCTTGATGGTATTGTCGCAGCCCGGATAGCTGTAGACAACGGGTTCGAAACCTGGTTCATTTTTTCTGACATGTTTGTTAAAATTATAGATCTGCAGTTGCGATCTAAAATACAGAGAGAGACATATGAAAAATCTATTACATCAAATTTTCACCTCTCTGAATAATCCCTTTCATTTAATAAGGTATTCTTTTGTATGAACCTAAGAAAAGCAATTCACACAGTTCTCAATTTTTATAGAATGGCTGCCCTCAAATGCCTCACCAAATTCCTATTCAGTTTTCAAACATCTGTGGTTTCACAAAAGTATTGTGACTGCATAGGTTGTCAAGCATCCCAAGTTTACGAACAAGGATATGACAGAAATGACATTCCAGCCACGTAATTTACTTTTGCATACAGTGCAAGTCCCCGGTGGTTTGTACACTGCTAAAACATGCTTGGTCACGACATTATAAATAACCATCATAATTAATTAATTTTCTCAAAAATGCACACGTGGTATTAGGATAACTAACCGGATTTATGGGTTTAGTAATATTTGAATAATCATCATTAGGGATTTGTAAAATACCACGGATGGGACTACGGAAAATCACGAAAAATAGCCTTGCCCTACAGTCCACTGGGCATTGTCATGATGAACAAATATGTAAGGTCACAAAATAAGTCACATTATTTTTTCCTTTTCCTCTGTGCATGATAAAGTTCGGATTAGCACTTTTGCTGATTTATTTCTACACCAGCATGACATGAGGTGTGGGATAAATTCACGTCATGAGCCATTATGAGTGTGCAACACCGTAGGAAATACACTGGGGCTAAGGGCGATTTAGCCCCCCAAATTAACAATATAGCCTCAGAAAATCACAAAACATCTCTTAATTTTCTTCAAAGGGTTCAATGTATAACATACTAAAATCACTAAATCAGGCTTGAAAGTAGCCCCGAAAAATAAAATTTTATTTCCTGCCCTGGTGTGCAAAATATTATTGGTTCCCATAGGCCTTGGCGGCCTTCAAACATGTAATACATGAACTAACATGATTATATGTTCATGGTTTCACACAGTTTTAAAGTAGTTTCGCTTTAATTCAGCTCCTTTGTAGACAAAATTAATGGTGACTGTCCCAAATCATGTCATAATGAATTGCTTTAAAAATTGTCAAATACAATATAACTCAACTTTCTGCTGTAAACTCGCTGTGAAGCTGCTTTATACCCATAGTAATATATGTTTATACCCAGCAGCAGCACTCACTAATCCCTTATCATAACAAGGTATCACAAAAGAACCATACAAAGTAAATACACTGATAACCTGTAGTGTAGTCAACTGGTTGTAAGCTCTACTCCCACTTAATTTCTGTTTGGCTTTCATGGCCAAACAGTCCTGTTCAAATAATTTTTTTTTTCTTTTCCTTTGCATTCATCATTGTTTGTAATCACATTTGGGAGTCAAGCACTTGAGCTATTTTATTTTGCTACGCAACCTTATTTATGTGATTAATTCTACATCTGTTCTCTCAAAATATTTTCAAGACTATGTTCCTACTGATTTCATCTGTGGCCCAAGAATTTATCCCCAAATTTCTTGTTTTATAAGTATAAAATTCTCCTTTCCGCTAACTGTAAATGGTGCTTTTCCAAATCCTCATTTTCGTTGTTGAAAAGTAAGTTGAAGTTGTATCCTTTTATATTTAGAGATTGTACATGAGTTTCACATTGTGGATGTTTTGGGGGTCTCTCAATTTCTTGAAATTCTGTTTTCTTCGTTTTTGTGATAATTTTAAGCTTAATCTGCAACATAGAGAACTTACAACTTAACAACAGTATGTATCCTTCTTGTGAGACAAATTGTGTAACACATAGTGTCATTAACTCTCGTAATTACTCATTGTTTAATCTATTCAATCTGAATGCAAATATAATGGTCGTGAAACACTATCTTTATTTCTATTTGTTCTCCAACAGGACTGTAATCTTCAGCTATCAGATGACGACAATCATCGTTGCTATCCCCTGGAAGACAAGTTACTGTGCTACACCTGCCATATAGCAAGGATAGCCGCCGGGTCCAACGTCGACATTGGTGGATCAGGTGGCGCCTCAAGCGATCAGACAAATTATTCCCCCCAGATCTCTCCCAGTACTACATACCCCATGGCCAGCCCACCCACATCACCACCAACAGCATCTCCCCATCATGTACGCGAGGCATCTTTCTCTGGTCGCGCCACCTACGACGCGTCCGTCAAATCAGCTGCACTACCTCCGGAGCCGCCGCAGTACACCCCGGTGCCGTACGACCAGCCCCAGTATCAGGAGTCGGTGCCCCCACCCGATCCCCCACCGTATTCTCCTCACGACCCCCTGAAGGCTGCTTCATCCCAACCTCCACAAAAGACTGAAGGGAGCTACTACTCCTATAGCAACAGACCGGGGCCCCAGGTGGGGCGGAATGCCCCCAGTCCCCCGCCCCAGGTCAATTCCAGGCAGCCTGATGATACCTCACTTGGCGGCTATTTGGTGACAGATTTGTGACACAAATGATCAATTGACGAGGACTTTATTTTATGAAAATAGTGGCATAGAAATCAAATTTGTGATCAAAGGATTTGATTAGTGTGTCTGCAGTAAGCAAACATGTGGAGACTGGACATTTCTTGAAATTGAACTTTCTGGCACATTGAAATTCGGTGCAGAACAAAATATGTTGCATACCTAGTGCTTGTAACAGAGTACTTATGCCATATCTTTCGTGTACAATTATTTTTGCGATTTTTGACATTATGACAATTATGTCATTTGTGATTTATTGTGTTTTTATTCGCTTTGTATAGGCATATTAGGAGGTGAAAATTTGGTTGTGTTCAGTCATGAAATTTGCCCCCAAAATAGGAAAACAAGTAAAAGTTGATGGTTTAATTCACACTTCAGCCAAATTGTCTATTCTATCATAATATTTTGTAAAAGTACAATATTTAGCATATGCAGTATAGTCTGGTGTTCCGCACCTTGCCATAGTTAATGTTTTTGCATATTTTGTACTTGGTGCGTCATCCAAATTCTATGAAATTCTACTCACATAAAGAGAAATTGCTGAAGATTCCAACAGAATAACAAGTTCAGTGATCGATACGATTGTTTCCTGGCTATCGCCGTCAAACGCGAACGATGTCATGTTACTTGTGCATCGGCATTGAGGCCCGCACCTCGCTATCCTGCTCCGCCATAGACAATGCACGTTGAGGTAGCGTTCGGGGGTTACACTGATCTCTATGTAAAAACATCAATGCAAAGCTGTAACACGCGTTTCTGATTATTTTATAATTTTCGATCCAAAATTCCCTTTTTTGTGTAATTTTGCGTGGTTTGGGAATATCGTGACAAGTGTTAAGCGTACTGCACACAGCCCAACGCATATTGTTTGTTAAGCGCGCTTCTAATTCCATTTTATGCAGGGTGGCGGTATTAGGGCCCCTGGCGAGGTGCGGGTACCCTACTATATTACAGAAATCTATCAAAACATTGTATCTTGTGTTCTAGGGAAGAAAGTCACCAGCATCATGGACTTGTTTACTTATTATGACTATGAATGAACGTGATGTTATGTAGAAGCATCAACCCACTGGACAGGCCCGTAGCAGAGGGGGTATGCATCCCTGAAAATCACAAAAATCCAATTTTTAAGAAATTTGTTATTTTCAATGCCTTGGATTTACAAGAAAATAACCTCAACAAGTTACACAATCGTCCTTTCCAGTTTACTCGAGATATTTGCTTTATCTTCTTTACTCAGAAAATTAATTGGGTTTTTGATCCAGCCAGAATAGACCAATAAGCGAGTTTTATAACTTCAGATATCCAGTTTTTCCCAAAATTGCTTCACTGCCCTGGCTTGGCGACTTTGCTATAATTACTTCAAACTTGTGTATGCATGACATATAAATGCAATGACAATCAAGCAAGCTGACATAAAAATATGTTTGTTTGTGGGGTTTTTTTTTTTGGGGGGGGGGAGGGGCTTGAAAATTATTTGATGCAAAGCAAGAAAAAGTAATAATCTGCCATTTGTTGTCCTCTTTCTAAATTTATGTAAGAAGTCTCTCATCAAAAATACTGGTTATGCTCCCGCTGGATATTGGATTCTTGATTTGCATACCCTCAAAAAGTTTATATCAAAATATGAGCTGAAATCAGTTATGATTATTTGCATTTTCATGTCCTACAGGACAAAGAGGATAGTGCATTTCAGTTGAAATACACTGTACCACTCACACTGCTGAAATGTAGGAATTGATCAAGCGTAGCTGGTTACGTTTTAATTAATGTATATACAGTAGTCATTGCTTCCAACATAGAGCATTTTCCGTGATTGATTTTTCACACTTCCAATAAATTCAATTTCAATTGATTAACCCTATCTCTGCCGGGGTATTTTGGGAGATCATATGGGGGGGAGGGCCCCCCCCCCCCCTTTCAGATCTCAGCCGTAGACCGCGCAATCGTGACGAAAATTAACATGCATGACGCCGGCGACCTTATCTACAAAATTGTATAGTTATTTTTTTCTTGAAAATAGTTTTTAATTAATTGTGCTAATTTATGCATAATTAATCTGTGAAATCATACTTTTTGCTCTAACTCACTAAATAAAGCTCCAAATGTGCTAATTTTTGGTGTAGAGACCCTTTTTGGTGTTCTTAGCAAACACATCTGAAAAAACGTGATATTAGAATCATTTTCTAATGTATTTTATTGTCTTTGTAATTTATGTATGTCTTTGTTTTTCGACCTTTTGTTTTTTTATTGTTTTTTCGATGAAATTTGTCGGTGACACTTATGCAATGATAAACAGCATAAAATTAAGCAATTTGAATCAGAAAAAGCAAAAATATTCATACATTTATGATATTTGGCTGAAAACACAATTTGTATTGAAATTGTACACAAAATCGCATTTTTGAGCAATTTTTGGTGCGACACTATGTACAAAATTATGCGTATCTTCGGAACTGCGTACCCGTGCGTCGCAAATTTGGTCTTAAAAGATGCGGGAGACTCGGAGGAAAAAAGTCGTGAAGCATCGCGGTGAAAGCTTTTAGCATTGCAGACATATGAGGGCATGCTTTTAGCATTCCAGACATGAGGAGAGGGCCTCTCCCCCCCCCCCGGGTGGAGATAGGGTTAAGTCATTGTGAGTCATTGTGACTATTTTAAAATTGATTAGAGAAACAAGTGAGGTAATAATATTGGTACTGCTTTAATGTGTCTGTAGTATGCTTTCTTAGTGTGTCAGCTAAAATGTCCTGAAGATAGGTATAAATTACTGATGATATTGGTATTTGAATAATAACATAAAACATGCCTCGACCAAAACTATACTTGGGCTTTAACAGGGCATTGACATGATTGGGAGAAGTCAAATATGCCCGTAAAGAACCAATAGGTTGAAACATATACTAATGTATGCACCAGCTGGAGTGTATCTCCTGGATGGAGATGGAAGGATTTGTTTTGAAGTTGGTTACTTCAGGAAAAGCAAGCATTCAACCTGTATTGAATTATTGAGCCCCCATACAAATTGATCCCATGCAAATCTACTTAACAAATTCACATGTCACAATGAGTACTGATGGTGATTGCTTAAACAAGTACTATTTGATCATGAAATTTAAACAGCAGAAGCCTTAAACAATGTACTAGATTCTTCAGTAGTTGTATCCCAAATTTAGGAATTCTTCCAATCCCGCTATTTCACTTGTATAGACGATACAGGAAGATTTTTTTTAATGTTATTTGCTCATCTTGAGATGCATACATGTGGTGGTCTACCTGGTAACCTTGAACTAAGCTATTCAAGTGATCTTTTATTTATTTTTAATAAATGAACTTACAAAGCAAAACAATAACTCACCAAGTTGTTTGCCAAGGATTGTGATGTTTTATTCTTTTTAAAATTGAAAGCTATTAGTTTGAAGTGAAGAAATGTTAAATTTTGACTATTTCAGTGACACCTCAAGTAAGACTTGAACATCATGAATATGAGTACTTCATTATGACTGAAATAAAAAAAAAAAACTTGGCACATGTTGAAGATATTCTGTGTACCAAGCATACCAGTATTATTCATGTTTTTTAGCAAAAAAGTCAGAAAGTTTTCCATTTTGAAAGGCTTACCTTGCCCCTATAAAATGTACAAAACTATTTTTACAGCAATTTAAAATATATTCATGCAGTTTGAAATGTGTCAGGTAAGGGGGGCCAAAATTTGTTTGACAGATTTAAAATAAGATTCACATTGATTTCACTAATATGTGAAATATTAAAGATATATCAAGTAATTAAGACAATGTTGCTGCATTTATTTATTTTTTAAATTGCATGATGCAGGATGTTCATTGAAAGAACTGATGCTATGCTGGTTTGTGTAGCATCTCAAAATTGTACAGTAAGAAAGTACTACAATGTAAGTACAATCTGCAAATGAGTTGTCTTCCTGAAATATAACTTGTAAATACAAGCACATTATTGATGTATATATGTACACACATTAGAATCAGTGAGTGGGACTATTTTTATCAGTTGTATTAGCTTTAATGGTGCAAGATACTATTCTTCCAAGTTGATGTGATGTTTTGAATGATAAAATGAAAACTAATATTTTGGTTTTATATAGTTGTACTTCATAATTCACTTTGAAAATACAATAAATATTGAAGGAAGTATTCTGTCAAAAAAAATTCAGGTAGTGACATTTTTTTACCAAATGGCCCATATTTGACATATTGCCAAACTAAATTTTGACTCAATTAGTATTCACATTTCCTTTTTTTTCCAAAGTAAACCCAGCTTCTGCAATTTATGATACATTTTCCCTTTACAGAATTGTGATCAAATATTGATGATATGATGATGTACTGTAAAGCGAAATTTATCGAGCATTTAACTTTCGCGAATTTTCACAAGGAGTCAAGATGCATGAAAATAAAAGGCTCACGAAAGCATGGGTCTACTTATCTTTTTTGAATGCCAATACAAGACTTGGTCGGTGATTTGCAAAAGTTTTTAGCACGCAAAATGTTTTATTTCATGAAAGTCTAGTGTTTTGCAGTATATTGTCATTGTTTCCCCCTCAGCTTCATGGCCAATTTCATGTACAGGCAAAATTTGTGGGGAATGGGAAATGAAAACTTCTGAAAAATGTGAAAGAAACAAACAAAATGTGTGACACAAATTTCTTTTTTAACCCTTTGTGATGTGAAACAGAGAGAGTATTTCTTTAGTTTACCGATGTAAGAGAAACCACAATTTATCCTACACTTGTGGTTTATATTCATTTTTTTTATTTCACTGTGCACTTTCATGGATCTTAGTTTGATAAATTGTTTCAAGCAACTCCTTGTAACATGTAGCATAGTTGATCTTCTTTGCCAAAGGATTTGTTATGCTTTGTATTTACAACTTAACCGCCTCAGGTTAGTAAGATATCTGTTTTTATTAGGGCTGTATTATTTTGGTTATTTCCAAAACCAGTTAAAATAATATGAAAAATGGATGATTTCCAATAAATCCTCAAACGATATATTGAAATCTATTTTTTCTGTAAAAAATGAAATATTGTTATTCTGCAAAATAATAGTGCCAACACTGTAGTGTTCTTGGCATAATATTAGTTTTGCTTCATAAGCATCGCTTACTTGTCAAATATTTTGATAACGACGAAATAACTTTAACTTTATCATTGTACCAACATCTTGTAAATACTTCAAATAAAGTCACCATGTTTCTGCAACAAAATAACACCAAACAGTTTCCTGAAACATCAAAATTTCAAATGGTTTCAGATCTTCACAGTTGTTTAGAGCTTGGTTGGTTAACCCTTTTAATACAGCCCTATTTTTATACACTTAAACCCATTATAGATGGTTAAACAAGGACGAAAGACACTGTGACTTTATTATTTGTTGTATTTTGTGCTTTCAATTATGATGTTTTAACCATTTGAATTAGGATGATTGCATTTGTACTATTTACTAATTATGTAGATGAGGAGATACATCTCGTGCCAATCACAGTTCACCAAGTAAGCATTCTGTATGTTTTGAGTGTACATGTTTCTTCTGGATTTGAGCTCATGAAATCAGTGTCTTGGGCACTCATGGGGTCAAATCATATTGTGGTACTAGTATGTCCCGAAGTGGACAAATGTATCCCCATTTTAAAACATAATGTCATGATAACAATCATTATCCACCCTATATGACTTACTGTATGAAGCAAAAATCTGGAGAGACTATTAAGTGGATACTGCATACCATACATTTGTGGTCCCAAATAATTCCAAGACTAACTACAAGCAAAATTTGGTAGTAATAAGGAATTGTGTGTTTTGTCAATTAATTATCACAATTTATAGAAAATATTTTTTTCAATGCCTCTGAAATTCCGTTTTATCAAATGTAGAAGTGCATTGCGACCGTTGTAAGTGACCGTGCGCTATCTCGCGAGTCATTTGACTTCTATAATACACGGTCTTGCACTGCCATTAAAAAAAAAGTTGTGTATACACAAGCTTTCGCGTGCATTTTATTTTCGCAAATCTTGACTCCTTGCGAAATTCGCAAAAGTTTTATGCTCGCGAAAATTTCTGGTTTTACAGTATAGCAATTGCAATCATTTTCTCAGACACTTATTCAGTGTATGGTAACCCGGAAGAATTGTTTTTGTGGAGTCTAACTCATGTTTTGACCTCATAACCACAAAACTGCTCCCTTCCCTTCTTATATTCCAGTGCAAAGAGAATAAAAAGTGATAAATTTGTTTCTCACCAACCTTTTTTTTATGATTGCTGCGCTGAAATTGTGATCTGTTATTCTTTCATATTTACTGCTGTCAACATAAACAATAATGAACAAATCATTGAGTATTTACCAAAACCTATGTGTATAGATTGATGAAATTAGTTACTGTTGTGTTGCTTATGTTTACTGGTACTCATTTTTGCTGCATATACGTGTATGTTCCAGGTTATCTAAATTCAAATCAGGTAATCTTCTGTCTTGTATTATTTGTATGTTTTGTTGTGCTGTGATATTATGTCTTTGTAGCATTATATTTGTCAAATATTACCAACAAAATTCTGGATTAATACTGACTACCAAATATTCAATAATAATGGTAATGATTGTATCTGTGAAATGTCCCAAAGTTTTTGTTGTTCTTTGTTTGTTACTGATAATAAGTATGTACAGCTAAGATTTTAAATATGGTGTTCTTGATAAACACACTCAAAAATAAGCTAAATAAGCTAGAAATAAGTTAAAATCAGTGAAAATTTAGAGGCTAATTTGAATCTTCACTTCTCTCAAAGCCTGTGTTTAGTTTTTCATGAAAATTGTGAGTTATAAAATCAAATCAAATTAAATGACATCCATTTTATTACACTTAAATTGTACACAAACTTTACATACACAACCTGTCATATATATCGAATTATGTGTGTGTGTAATATACATATAATGTATGTGTATGTACATGTATTTACATATACATGTATATGCATATATATTTCTATATATATATATATATATATATATCCGTGAAGATCTGGGAATCCCTGCAGAGTGCTCAATATCTGGCGATAGAGCTCAATGTAATTGTCAGTGGCCTGATGATTGCAAAATAAAAGCATGAAACTGGCAGTAGCCACATTGGAGTAATAAAATCGTCCTTACTTCAAATATATATATATATATGATAATGGTGTGGCGACAGATGTGTTTACAGGATTGGTGATATTTCGTTTCAAAGCAACACAGACTTCAATTTTGTAGACTCAATCACTTTGATTTTGATTTTAAAATTAGTTTGTTTAGTAATAATGATGTTTTATGTGATTAAGCCTTTTCATATACATGTAGTGTTTGTTTGGGTGCAACAGATGTTAATAATACACGAATGGACTTGCTGAAATATTGTGTGCAAGTATTTTAATCTGCGTTTAAAGCAAATGGGCATACAATTTGTGGTTAACCATGTACTTGCAAACTTCAGAACAAAATTTGTGTCACCATGTGCTATCATAATTCTAGCAATATAGCAGTTTGTTACTCAGTCGTGCATAGTTCTTGTCACTTTTATATGCTGTACACATAAAATATAGCACCTTATAAATACAATTTTTGGTTAGAAAATCACTGATTTGGGTATAAATGTTTTATGACAAATACGTGGGCAGAGGGAAATTATTATGCAAACAGTTTAGCAGTACATTGGAATGAATGTAAAAAGGCTCTAGAAGTAAAGTCATACCACGTGTTGAGGAGTATTTATTGTATTTAACTTACGACATGGTATTCAACATGCTCCGCTTTTTTGTACAAAATAAACATAACATTTGTTCACATTTCACATAATAAAAATGTGATTATACAATAACCATACCAGTGTATATGTTTTTTTGTTTCGACTGTGACCCCGTCAATACCAAGGCAAACCATGACTGCCTATACTGCCCCCCATGACAAAAGGGCATAACTGACATTCTGGTGTTTTGGAGATATTGAGCAAAATGTATTTCGTTCAAAGCCCTATTCACTGCTTTTAACTGCTTCACATCATCTTTTAACAAGCAGATTATGAAACAAAGGGACACTTCTAATTAATATGTTTTGTATTCTGCATGTTTAACATGATGCACTGAGTCCCCTACACTACATAACTCAATTTTGAAGAAAAAAAATGTCTGTTATGCCCTTTTGTCAGTTGGGGGGGGGCAGTATAGGCCCGTTCAGTTTCAAGAACATGACGTGCGCTAAAGCTGGGGGCTTCTAGAGCACAACACAAGATGATGCAATGTCCCAGTTTTACAAATGTTCCTGAACTATAAAGAAATGCATAAATGAAGAGACTCATCTTTTGTTATACACATGGACGCCCCTCAGCCATGGAGGACGAAGCAATGTTTTGTTCTAAAAAAACAGAACAGGTGTTTAGTTGTTTTCCTGGCAGAAAGGCCTTAAAGGTTAGTGACATATGATTGGGAACACTTAAAAATGCCTCAAGAACCAAATGAATTGAAATATATACCAATTATACACTAGCAGGAGTGGATCTCCCACCTGGGAGAATTTATCTGTAATTTGTTTACTTAAGGAGAATCAAGCATAAACATAGGATTATCTTAATTTTATCTGGGGGCGATAAAAATAAGCCCCATAGAGAGCCACACAGCAGGTTTTCGTGCTACGAGTGATATTGACATTGTTTATTTTAGAAGAGTCAATGTCTGACTACAAGATTTTCACAGGAGAATCCTTGCATAGTTTACTTGATTCTAGAGTAGTTTCAGCCCAAGTTGAGGACTACTCCCAATAATGTCATTTACCTTTAATGGAAAATTTACTATAATTTGAGAAATATTGCCATATTTGATATTTACACTCTACAGTCTGACAGAAGGATCTAAAAATATCACACTAGTGTGATTTTGTGTGAAAAGAGCCAATGGTTTTCAAGTTAGTGACAATTTAGTGTTAAGCCCCTTCTGCCGGACTTGTATCAGTATTATTTCATTAATAATTCATCATGGCTGTTGTGTGAGAGTGTGTAGCTTCGTTATTTTTTAGTTATTGGTGGGCCCTCGGGGGGAGAGGGGGGGAGGGGGAGGGAGTTGACAGTGCCACAGTGATGCAAAGTGAACGTTCTGTGATGAATTAGAGACTGGGGCAGTACGAATATTTTGACTGCTTTCAAAGGTGCCGCAACTGAAAACAAAATCAATTGAAAAGAATAAACGCTGCCGCGTTGGGGAAAGGTTACCCATGCAGAACATATTATAGTGGAGCAGATTAGTGAAAAATCGTTCAAATTGTGATACAAGCATGAAAATTTGCATGTGGAGTCATTTTGATCCAACTATTACAAAAAGTACGCGGGCCACGCGAAATTTCAAAATGGCCGTCATTTTTTCGCTATTTTTCAAAATGGCCGCCCGAATTTGCATTTCGATCATAAAAATGCACCCCTTCGGCCAATTTTGAAGATTTTTTTTTCTAACTACATGTTTTGCACCACTTTAGATCAAAATATAACAATCTCAAACGCCATAATCCCCTCGTTCTATCATTTTCAAAGAAAAATGAATAAAAATATGACTTTTCATA